>CAJUYG010005572.1:0-13236 GCA_910591675.1 Galerucella calmariensis
CCATAGTAACTTATTATTATCAGTTTCAACATGTTACAATATATATATATATATATATATATATATATTTTTTAAAGGAGCCGTCCCTTCGCCGGCACTACCTCAACCTCTTGTGCTTATTGTGGATTCTCCTAACATTCTGACTAAAGCCTATTCAGCCAATCCGTTCCCTGTATTAGCTCATACAGGTTCTTTACTGGTTGGTTGTAGAAGTCTTCTGGAGTCATTTGGGGTCTTCCATTTAGTTTTTGCCTCCTGCGGTCTCACAGTTGCATACTATGTGCAAAGCTGTTTCAGTGTCCTTTTTGCATCTCCTGCATGTGAGGTCTCCTTTGTGGGAAAGTATCCCTTAAGAAGCCCAGTTATGGTGCGTAGTTTGTTCCTACTCATTGAGAGCAGTTCTTTTGCTACTTTTTCTGATGGTTCTTTTATAAATTTCTTCCCATGTGTTTACCTGGGCGTATTCTTCCAGAGTTTTATGGATTGTTCTTTTACCCACGCTTTTAACCATGACCCAGTGGAGCATCTGTGGATTCCCACAGATGGTTCGGGTCCGCTCATCAGTGTTCATCAGTGACGATCCTGCTCTTGCTTTTTCATTGCCAGCAATTCCTTTGTGACCTGGGACCCACTCCAGTGTTACACTGTTCCGAGTCGCCAGTCTTCTAAGTTCTTCGTCGCATTCCCATACCAGCCGAGATGTTACCTGTATATTAATTTGGGAGCACCAATTTTAAAAAGTGATAGATGATTGAAAATTGAAGCTTTTATTAAAACAGAAAATCAATCTCACAAAAGTAAATTTAACCTCTTCAGCTAAATTATCCACAATTGTTGAGGAATATCTATTTCTATTGCCACATCCTGATGAATACATTTACAAATATTTACAATCACCACTTTTCCCAAAAAGTGGCATAATATTTTTTTAACAATAAATTATCAATAAAAAGTGGTCCCACATTTTATTTCGGGGAGGGAGAAGGCAAAAAAAACAAAAAAATTATTCCCTTCCCCTTTTTGGAAAACTTCATGTGGAATGCAATTTTTTTTAATTTTTTCGAGAAGGAGAAGGGAATACCTAAATATGTATTTATATAGATAGACATAAATATCAAATAATTTTATAATGTGGGACCACTTCTTATTGATAATTTATTGATAAAAAAAAATAGGCCACTTTTTGGGAAAAGTGATTGTAAATATTTACCCAGTATTTTTTTAAATACAAAAAAACATACCTGTCTTTATTATTAGAATTACTTTGTTCAGTTTCAGATCCAGTAGTATTCGTAGTTGTACTTTGTTCTTTTCGTTTGGTTCTCTTTTCCATCGTAACTCTAATTTCCGTTTTCAATTTTATATATTTCTCCTTTAAACATCTATATTTATCTTCCAATAGTCTTTTTTCGCATCTCAATTTTTCATATGTTTTCTGATCAGTCGAGTTTTTATTTTTATCTTGCTCGACATCTGTTTCGAATTTTCTCCTTAATTCTGACATTTTCGCTTGATGATTCTTTCTTAAAATCTGTTCCTGTATAATAAAATAGTGAATAGCGAAAGGAATAAGTCTATATATAATCAATGAAAATAAGTTATCATAAAAGAGAAAAGATTGGGATAACCTTTTTCTAAAGATCCACTGACAAGGAAAGGAATAGCTAGAAAAATAGGTACCTACACATTAAATTCGAGAGACCAAATGAAGAGTTGAATAGTTCATGGGTACACTGTTTTTTCAATCAACGTCTTCATTTTGCTTCTCAGGACAGCAAATAGAACACTTGAAATTTATGGTTTTAAGAAAATTTACATTAATAAAACAAAACGCAAAAAATTACACAGTTTCAGTAATCTGAAGTTTTTAATATGTACTTTTACAGACAGGCTGCATATCGATGGCTCAAGTGCAAAACGTCGTAGCCCACCAAATATTCAAAAAACCGATTTTGGCGCTCAAAACTTTAAATTCTTCAGACGTATAGGTTCTTTCAAAAGGATTAAATTTTGCTTTGGCTCCGAAATCAATACCAAAATTATACATAATAAGTTCAATAGAACAAGTAAGTAGAGTGAATTACCTGAACACGAAAGAGAAGAATATAGAGTACGTTGTAAAGTCATATCAGAAAAATATATTCATTTAAAAAACAATACTACAAAAGCGGAACAAAAATCAATTAAAAATCTCAATGAAGATGATTATTATTTTACAGGCTGATTAGGGCAATTCTACTGTAATTATAAACAAAGTTGATTATGATTCAAAAGTAATGGATTTATTAATAAATGGCCCTTATACTAAGCTACCAAATGATCCTACCAAATCAATTGAAAACAAAATTCAAATTCAAGAACGAATTTGTTAATCGTGAAAGAACAATGTTAACACCTAAATACAGTAAACCACCACATTTTTATGGTTTACCAAAAATTCATAAACAAAACATACCATTACAACCAATTTGTAGCACTATTTATTCCCCATGCAGCAAACTATCAAATTATATATTAAAAATCATTGAACCCCTCGCAGGACAGACAGACTCATACATCAAAAATAGCAATCATTTTTTAGAAAAACTATCGGATTTAAAGTTCAACAAAAGCCATTATTTAGGTCAGTTTTGATGTAGTTAGTCTCTTCACAAATGTACCGGTACAGAAAACAATAGAACTTGTCAAATCGAAATTAGAAATAGATCAGACCCTTACAGAAAGGACCAAATTGATCGTAGCAGCAAAAATAGAATTATTAAAATTATGTATAACAAAAACATATTTTCAGTTCAATAATGATTTTTATGAACAGAATTTTGGTCTTGCCATGGGCCTCTCACCAATTCTATCGAATATTTACATGGAATTTTTTGAAGCCAAAATAGTAAATGATCAAAAATTAAAACCAATTGTCTGGTGGAGATATGTAGACGACATTTTTGCAATATGGCCTTATGACTTAGTATCTCTGAATGATTTCTTAATGTATATAAATGAAGGAGAAAAATCTATAAAATTTGAAATCGAAATTGAAAATAACAATTTTTTGCCATTTTTAGATGTTCTTATCAATAAAACACCTACAGGGTATAAAACAAGTGTTTATCGTAAGCCAACACACGCTAATAGGTATTTGAATTTTGAAGCCTTAAAAAAGAGGTAGTAAAATCTTTATACGATAGGGCCAGAATCATTTGTTCTAATGATAATCATTTCACAAAGGAGAAAACTCTACTGAGAAATGTTTTAAATGCCAATAATTACCCGGCAGAATTTGCAAATAAAGAAATTAAGAATATAGAGAAGGGCTTATTGTTAATACCCCATAATAATAACAATAATATTAATAATTCAGCTAACATAATTTTCAAAGTATTGAGTTGACCTTCACATTCTGGCAAATCATCTTAAGTCACAGCTACCTGATAAATTCATTTTACGCGCTAAAACATAAAGTTCTATCGAAGGTTTTTTTGTTTGCACTGAGCAATTGTAGTTATTGGGGATACGACGTTTTGCACTTAGGCCATCGATATCAAATTATAATTGGTTGCTATTGGAAATAATTATGATTTATAAATTTGCAGAGACTGATCAACATCTTGAGATACAGGGTGTTTCATTGGGAGAGGGCCTAACTTCAACTGTAGATGGGGATCATGTTGGTGCTTCCAAAAACCTATATTTAATGTGTCTTCCGCACTTCATAACCGAGATACAGGGTGGTTTATAAATTCATCCTATTTCTTTCGTACCTCATAACTTCCGAGTTACCCTGTATATTATTTTGAAATTTGGCACACGTAATAACCATTACCTGGAAACTCGATTAAAAGCATCTCCAGAAAGATAATGCAGGTCCGGCTTAACAAAAAATTTCAAAATTCGTCTTTCCTAAAAACAACACCCTGTATATAGATTTTTTTGAAATTGCTCTTTATAATTGGAAAAAGTATAAAAAATAGAATCTACTTATTTCCTTTTTATTTTTCCGCAGACAATTTTACTACCAAAAATGTACCGTCAAAGTAATAATTTACGCACGTTTTGGGGGTTAAAAATGGTATCGTAGAGGTTTTTTTTTATTTTTCAGCTTGAAATGAAATCTATTCATTGCATCTAGAGGAGCATCCTAGGAATTCAATTGAGTTTGTATGTTTACGAGTACAGATGCACTAAAAAATGTGATTACAGGGCCGTACTTAGAAATACTCATTCAATATGTTTCGAATACTTCGAACACTCTGTATAAGGAAATGTATTTGGAAACTATGCACTTCTACATTCAGAATAACAAGAGTAAAATAACCAGAAATAAATTGATACTTCAAAAAATGGAGAAATTTTGTCCAAACGAAGCAAGTCTAACCTAAAAAAATTGCAGTATAATTATTTCTCGTATTTTACTCTTCTTATTCTGAATGTAGATGTGCATAGTTTCCAGATACATATCCTTATACAGGGTGTTCGAAATATTCGAAACATATTGAATGAGTATGTCCTAAGTACGTCCTGTAATCACATTTTTTAGTGGTCTGTACTCGTAAACATACATACTCAATTGAATTTATAGGATGCTTCTCTATATGCATCAAGTAGATTTCATTTCAAGCTAAAAGATAAAAAAAACCTCTCCGATACCATTGTTACCCCCCAAAACGTGCATAAATTATTACTTTGACGGTAAATTTTTGGTAGTAAAATTGTCTGCGGAAAATTAAAAAGCAAATATGTAGATCCCATTTTTTATACCTTTTCCAATTAAAAAAGGTAGAACGTGTCACGGGACACACAGTAGGAACTTTAGTTCCTTTTAAGCAAAAATTATGTAATACATCTGACGTTATAGATAAACAATTTGCATATTCCTTGGTGGTCGAGTAGTAAGCAAACCAGACTCTCACGCGGTAGACCCGGGTTCGATTCCCCGTGAAGAAGTTTTTTTTATTGTTAATTTTATTTTTAAATAATTATTCTGCTTGATATTAATAACGACAGCAGATAGACGTTTGAAATATTTAACAGAATATTCATTATTATAGATAATGGTACGGTACCCTTCATAAGGGAGTCCGACTGGCAACATCTACCTAGGTATAACATCATCGTATTTTTAAAAAGAAACGTAAAATTGAATTGTTAAATTTTTAATTTGAAGTTATATAACAGTCTATAGAAATTTTTATTTCCTAGATTTTTTCTTAAGTGGGTAGTAGGAAAAATATGCTGTTCGACTCGTGTGGATTGTCCATATCACACTTGAACGATTGAGCACTCCGCCTACGGCGTCGTACTCAAACTTCGTCCTCGTGCGATATGGCCATCATATCCACACTAGTTGCACAAACTACTATTTCTATCAAAATATGCCCTTTTACATTTAAAAACAACCTGCCAAATGTCAAATCAATTTATCCATCCATTTTAAAGTTATCGAATTAAAACATTCAAGTTTTCAAAATTTCAACACCCTGTATTTCGAAAAGTAAATGTGCTAGACCCCTTAATCCTCATATCATTTTGTCCAATTTTACGAGAGGAATCTACATGCAAACGTTGTAATTACCCTTAACGTTCGAGATGCTTATACCATTTTTTGCGCGATCGTATTGAAATAAATTCCGAATAAAATAATTTAAATTTCTTCGAAATGAACGAAATGTCAAAAGTGACTTTCATACTTCTCGATCAGTTTAAAATATATTTTGCATTTTGGTGAAATTGTTTTTATGCAATTTATTACTTTTCGACGTCTTAACGGTAAGTAAATCACTTACCGACGTGTTAAACTTAGAAACCAGTAAACACAACCTACCGTCCTGACAACCGATGCTGTAAATAAACAAAAAAGATCAATCGCGCAAAAAAAATTATGGAAATAATAGTAAAAATTTATCCGAACAAATTCAACTAGATCACCAGCACTGGGAATACCAGCTTTGCATAGAATTTCAATGTAGCATCGGTGGTTCAGTGGTAGAATGCTCGCCTGCCATGCGGGCGGCCCGGGTTCAATTCCCGGCCGAAGCATATGAATCGCTGCTTCGTAAACGAGAGAGAGATTCAGGAGAGATCACACGCACGCAAGCAAGGCACATAAAGAAGCAACGTAACATAACGTAACGGTCAGAGCTTTTGCGTCGCGACCCCCGGTCGCTCATACCTAACCTGACGTAAAGAACTTCCAAGAAGAAGTTCCAAAATTTATATACAAGGTGTTGTTTTTAGAAAAGACGAGTTTGGAGATTTTTTGTTAAGCCGGACCTGCATTATCTTTCTGGAGATGCTTTTAATGGAGTTTCTAGGTAATGGTTATTACGTGTGCCAAATTTCAAAATAATATACAGGGTAACTCGGAAGTTATGAGGTTCGAAAGAAATAGGATACATTTATAAAACACCCTGTATCTCGGTTATGAAGTGCAGAAGACACATTAAATATAGGTTTTTGGAAGCACTAAAGTGATCCCCATCTACAGTTGAAGTTAGGCCCTTTCCCAATGAAACACCCTGTATCTAATTGTTGCTAAGAATCTTATAAAAAAACCAAATAGGCAGTCTTGAGGACTGCCGACAGATGTGAAATCAACAAACAAATGAACCCGCTCGAAAAATAGATATTTGTCAAAGATATCTATGACTGTTTAATGACATCACAATCATTTTTTTTTCAAGATTCCAAATTGTATACTTTACATTTGGTAAAGGACAACAAGGCTCGCATAGAACACACACCTTCAGAAGATAACACAAAAAGCTAAGATTGCTCTTGATAGATGTAGAATTATCTATTGAAAAAATGATAGCCTAGTAATTTGTTGGACAAAGATACAGGAAGAGCGAACGATAAAGCTGTTAAGTAGGTAGCCTTGCCAGTGTATTACTGTTACAATAAAAACAGCTCGACGGAAGTCCTACCATCACTTCACATATTTACACAGACTAATTCAAAGTTAATAACACATAAGCCAAAAGCATGATGGTGAATATCAAAAGTTTATTATTGAGAAGCAAAAAGATTACCTAATGAAGCATTTATTGACGCGACAGCCACAAGACGTAGCTTTGAATAAATAACTTTCAAATAACTATACCAGGTAGGGAAGACTGGAAGAAAGTCGTATCCATACAGTCTGAGACAACCTGGTTACAGACGTCACCAGAGCAGAGGTAGATGTAGAAGCCACTTGGAAGGGCTAAAACAAATGTTAACTATTCCCATTTACCATATCACGAATATCGAAGTAGAAGTGACGGTGCATAACATTAAGTTGCCATCTTCATATACAGCCAATCAGAACTGAGGGCACTCGATTCTATAAGAGGTCAATTCTATCTTTATATTCAATCTCGGAGATAGTTTCAAGGTAGTCCGGGTACCAGTTAGTGATGAGCAAAATTGGTCTTGGTCTTGTGAAAAAGCAAGACCGAGACCAAAACCATTCTTCGACTCGCAAGACCAAGACCAAGACAGAATGAACAAAGAACAAGACTAATACCAAGACCGACTATGAGACCAAGACTAAATACGCAAGACTCAACTAAAAATTCTTTTTCACAGCAACTTTATGAGATAAAATATTTGTAACATCGTCAACATATGTTTTTCTTGGTACAATATAAGTTGGCATGTCGAATTGTCAGTTTTCTTTACTGAAATATACAAAATACAATCAACCTAAAACCATAATCTAATCTATTAACCACTGATGTGTGTCACAGTTCACGACTACGTAATTAATATTTCGATTCATCACCCTACTATAAAGTGATCAAATGCTTAGTTACTACAGTTGTGAACATGAGTGTATACGGTGGTATAAAAAATTGGGAGTACATATTTTCCAAATAATGTTAAATAATGCACATTTCCTCTATAATAATGGAAACGAGAGAAAAATGTCATTATACTATTTTGGACTTTCTATTATTCAAAGCATTTTAGGACCATTACCAAAATCACCGCGTATGAGAACAACATAAGTTGGACATTTACCACTGTATTGTCCAAAAGGTCTCGACAACAAAATAAAAAGAAGACGATGTAAATATTGTTGGGACACCAGAAAAATACGGAGGGATTCAATTTTTTACCGTTCTCAGTGTCCAAATGAACCTGGTTTGTGTCTGGCAAATTGTTTTAGACTCTTCCATGAGATCTTGCATAAATAAAACTTGTTATTTAGTGTTACGTAATTTTTGGATATATTTTAATTAATTTTTGTCAAAGTAACGATTTCATAATAGGTATAACGATGTGGAAACAAAAAATAGAGGATAAATATACATTTGTAGCGGAAGAAAGAAATGCAAAAAGTTTAATCGATTACATAGTTTATACACAAAACCTATCAAATATGGTGAAAAAAATAGAGACAAGAAAAGAGGCTGAGCTGGGAACAAACCACAGATTAGTAATAGCGGAGTATGAAGCAAAAATAAGAAATACAGAAGAAGTAAGATTCAGTAGAATTGCAATAAGTAAGTTAAGAAACACAGAAAAAAAATCTAAATATCAGGAAGAAACAGATTTCGTAAAAATGATGAATGAAAATAATGAATGGACACTCGAGAAACGGTGGACAGTATTTAAACAAATAATACTTGGAAAAACTGAGGATATATGTGGAAGAATTAAGCTCAACAAACATTTAAGAAGGAATAAGTGGTGGGACAAGGAAACACAAACATTAGTAAAAGAAAAGAAAATTGCATGGAAAAAATACCTTCAAACAAAAACACAAGATGATAAGGAAATATATAACGGGAAAAGAAACATAGTCAAGGAAGCGGTTAAGAAAGCGAAAAGGAATTCCTGGAAAGAATTTGGAAGAGAGATGTCAAAGATACATGCATCAGATAATAGAAAATTTTGGACAACAATAAAAAGATTACGAGGAAGTGAAGGAGAAGATATAAAAGCAATAAAAAATGAAAATAACGAATTGGAGACCGAAATAAATCAAATATTAAAGAACTTGGAAAGAACACTATGAAAAAACATTTAGTGACAGTTTGAAGAAGAAAACATAAAATATAGTTGAAGAGGAAGGGAATGAACATGAATACCATACACTCCAAAGAGAAGATATGGAAGAGGCTATAAAGAAACTTAAAATGGGAAAAGCCAATGGGGAGGATGAAGTAGTGCCAGAGATGATAAAATGGTTAGGAGAAAAAGGGAAAGAATGGCTGCTTCTTATATGCAGGGAAGCATGGGACACTCAAAAAATCCCAAAAGAATGGGAAAATAATATTATATTGCCAATACATAAAAAAGGGGATCAAACACTGTGCAATAATTATAGACCAATATGTTTAGCCCAAACCAGCTTTAAAATATATACAAGAATATTAGAGATCCGATTAAGAAGTCAATAGAAGCAAAATTAGAAGAGGAATAAGCAGCTTTCAGACCAGGAAGGCAAGCAAATGATAATATATACATTTTAAGAAGACTAATTTATAATACAATTGAAGCGGGAGGAGAAATGTATTTAGCATTTATAGACTTGAAGGCAGCTTTTGATACAGTAGAAAGAGAAATTTGGGAGATATTGGAAGACTCAGAAGTAACGAAAGCTCTAATTAATATAATTAAAAGCACATACGAAACTGTCAAAATAAGAGTGCAGATAGGAGGTCGAAGATCGGAAGAGTTTCCAATGAAAAAAGGTATAAAACAAGGTGATAGCTTAAGCCCACTGTTGTTTGTTATTATTATGGACAAAATAGTGAAGGAAATAAAAAGACGAGGAGGACATCTGGACACGATAATAGGGTACAGGGACGTGGTACCGGTCAGACTAAGTAACCTACTATACGCAGACGATATCGTACTCATATCAAAATGGAGAAATAAAATGCAGAAACTAATTAACTTACTGGCAAGAGAAATAAAAAAGATGAAAATGACAATAAATACAGATAAAACCAAAGTAACGATAGTAAATGAAAAACAGGGGAATAATTACGAGGAATTGAAATGTAATCACAAAAAATTAGAAAGAGTAACAACCTATAACTACCTAGGAAGTATTTTAACAGAAGATGGAAAAATAGATGCAAAACTTAATAACAGAGCAAATAAATCAACAAGATTATATTATTCTAAGTCATAAATACATTGATATAAATATGGAAATATACAACAAAATTACAGTACCAACTATAACTTATGCCAGTGAGAGCTGGGTACTGCAGAAAAAGCATGAAACAAAAATAAATGCAATGGAAATGAAATATTTAAGGAGAATGGCAGGAAAAACGAAATGGGACAAAGTAAGGAACGAAGGAATCAGAAGCATAACTAATCAAGACCCAATAATATCAAATATTAAAAAGAAACAATTGAACTGGTTTGGCCACCTAGTAAGAATGAAGCAAGATAGAATTGCGAGAAATGTAATGGAAATGGGAATATCAAGAAAAAGACAAAGAGGAAGACCCAGGAGGAAATGGATAGACCAGATTGAAGAAATTGGAAAGAACAGTCATTGGGAGAGATGAAGGCTTTAGCCAGGGACAGAAAAGAATGGAAAACATGGGTTCAGGAAGAACTCCAATCCGACGCCTGAAAAGGCATAAGGAAAAGAGAAAGAAAGAAAGTATTTAATTAATTTGTTTCATCCATGTTCCATGCATTTCGAGTTTTTGTTCTTTTTAAAAAATAATTATCACGTTGTTTTGTGAAGAAACAAAATAAATGTAAAAATTATCATCAAAAATCGAAACGCGCCCAGTGCGGTGGTGGCACATGGAACAAAATTCCAAACCATATGCCAGCACCGCGTCAGGAGCGGTCCTTTTTGTGTTTTCATTTTAAACGAAAAAAAAATTCATATTCTGTTTTTCTAGACATAGCTTAACATTCAACAATAAAATATATCACAATATTTTGCAAAAATCCTACTGGCATGCAGATATTATTTGAAAATTTTACCGGAGAATGTGTTAACCTCCAGATATCGACCTATCCGCCAGTTGAAACTGACAGATAAATATTTGACATTTTATCTGCCGGATAAACCGACCTTTCCAAAATAACTGGTAGTTAAGCATTAACTGACGGATAAATTTCTATTGATAAACCGGGCCTTAGTTTTTAACAGTTGGAATGAAAAAAAAATCGTTAAATTTAACCTAAACTGTGACTCACCTCAGCGTCAAATTGTCTTTTTAATTCTTCTATAATGATGGAATGATTCTGTTTCAACTGTTCTACGTCTGCGTTATGGTTAAAAACTAATTCATCTCGATTTTTTTCAACTTTTTCCGCAAGTTCCTTTTCGAGATCCGCTAGTTTTTCCTCGTAATATTTTTCTAATTCGTCCTTTTTGATATCAAAGTTGTTTTTCAATTTATTTTCCTCAATTTCAATGTTATTTGTTAATTCAGTCTTCAAATTGTTTAGCCTATCTTCTATTTTAATCTTTTCATCGTCAATCATCATTTGGTGTTCTATGCTTAATATTTGTTTTATTCTTTCTATTTCTTCTTGGATCATTTGATTCTGTTTGGATTTTTCTTCTTCGAGAATTCTTTTCAGTTCCTGTTTGTGTGACGTTTCTAGATCTGCTTTGAATTTTATCATTTCTTTATTCTTCTCTTCCCATATTGTTTGTTTCGCTAGTTCTATTTTCTTTTCGGCTTTTGCTTCCAGCTTTTTGGTACTTCTAGCTATTCTGTCACTACAGGAATCTGAATTTTCCGATTCAAATATTTCTAAATTATCTAAACCTACAACATCAACCAATAATAAACAATGGGTTGCCTCAACGTCAAAGATAATAAATAGTTTAATACTATTATAAAGCGATACTCGAAAATTATTTTTTTTTCAAAGAACAAAATCCGTTCTTGTGCTATATGCCCCGAGAGACATTGAATTACACTTCTAAGTTGAACGATATAATCAAACATTTTGGTTTGTAGTTATTAATAAAAAAATTTGGAACGTATTTAAGTCAACCTAGTTCAATTTGAATTCAACCGAGAAAATTGTATTTGGAAACTTATAAAAGTATTTATTGTACTTGAAGTTTAGTCAAGACCCTTTAATGTGTTGAGAAACTACTAAAAATGACTTAAATACTCATTAAGCTTATAGTTTTAGCTTTCTTAATCTGACAAAAATGTTGGTGGGTTCTCTTAATCTGACCGAAAAAGGTTTTTTTGTTTCTGGACGGCATATTTCTGTGAAGCGCTCAGTCTGTATTACGTGTTTATGGCACATTCCTCTTATTTACTTCAATTCTTCACTTCGTTTTGCTTACGGTACGTCCAAAAAACAATTCGAGGATCAACAGGCTATTGAATAATATAAATAAATGAAACTGTACATGTTAATAATACTTTTGTATATATATACGCGTAACTTTTTCCGAGTCCACGAAAATTTTCGAGAAGCTTTAGAAAAAAAAATTGAGATATAATGAAAGTAACATAATTATGAAATCAAACAATTTTATTTTGTCAAGTCTACATTATATTTAACCTTAAAGTGACGCGTTTCGCTAAGGTTAAATATAATGTAGATTTAACAAAATAAAATTGTTTGATTTCATAATTTACTATGGATCTACATCAAGTAAAAGCCTCATCTATTCAAAGTAACATAATTTAATCATCATTGTTCATTATCAATTTTTTTAATACCCTCAGTTATATTATATATATACTCTTTCTTTCTTTCTCTTATCATTATGCCTTCTCAGACGTCGGATTGGAGTTCTTCCTGAACCCATGATTTCCATTCTTTTCTGTCCCTGGTTAATGCCTTCATCTCTCCTAATGACTTTCCTTTGTTCTTTCCAATTTCTTCAATCTGGTCTATCCATTTCCTCCTGGTAGTCGCGTCATTATACGCTTTATACGCATTATACGCTTAACTCCCCCAGGGGCCCTCGAAAATGTTCATCCAATCCTGTATGAATGACGAGAATAATCTCCGGCTAGATCTCCAAACCTGTATCTATGTTCCAAATTTTTTAGTGGGATCTTTACAGACCAAACGTCCAGGTTGCGGTGCACTAGGTGCTCAGGGGAACGTTTTGGATGTCAAATTCTGCTTCAGCGACCCAAAAACCCCCCTTAACGATTTTCGGTTCGTCTTTTTCGAATGTGTCAGAAAAATTCTTGGAGAGGACGTCTACGTCCAGCTTTGGCGCACCAGGTGTGTGGGGGGTGTTCGCCGATGCCATATTTGCATTCAGCGACCCAAAAAACTCCCCTT
>CAJUYG010005573.1:0-12046 GCA_910591675.1 Galerucella calmariensis
CAAAAGTTATTAAAGGTGGATACTTTTATCTGAAAAGCACTGTATATGATACAAGTGAGTGAAGTTATACTTATGCGCACTCGTTGCGTTCGTGCCTTGCATTTTCGCAACTCGTGCGCAAAATTACTTCACGCACAAGTGTCTTTCAAAACTTTATATACGACCACATGGAGAAAAAATAAAAAAATGTGCTCTGAAGGGTTTAAAAAACATGAAAATAAATTGTCTATAAATAAATATATACACAACGAATTTTTATTTCAGGTGGTGTGCAATCCGAAGAAATGCATTCTTCTCGAGGTTCTTCCATTTACAATAAGTGTCATTAAAATTTTAAATATAACAAAAAATATTTTTCACTATGTCTGATACTTCTGTCAAATTTACTGACAGCACAAAAGTATATACAACAAACGACTAAATTCAAGGCAACTAGATACTAATTACGTAGCTAAAAAAGAGTGTCAAAATGAAAACCCCATTTAAAAATCATTGGTCATTTACGCGCGCTTTTGGGTGTTATAATGAAAGTCCCATATAAAAAGCGTTGTTCATTTACACACGCTTTTCAACGTATGTATAATGTATGATTTCACACTTTTTTTTGGTTCGTATTTGACTAATTTCAAAGGTGGTCGTAGATAAAATATGGCCCAGGTCGACGATTTGTTGACATTGTTTCTAAATTATGATTAAGATAGATTTAGATTAACATCCTACATTGGTATGCATAATATGTTTAATTTCAATTAACCCGTGATATTTACAATAATTTTATTGGATATATTCCATAAAAATGTATTTACTTGAAAAGGTCAAGACTTAGTAAGCTATCCGTTATGGATATCCTCTATACAGTGGCGTACGTTTGAGTTATTACATTGTAATATTTTCATTTTGATTTAAAAAAAATAAATTTGTGAAGGCAACTTTAGAGCGGGTATATCAATGCGCGGTTATACAGAGTGCCCCAAAAGTCTGGAAACGGCCAATTATTTCTTAAATTGTTAGTCTTAATTGCACAAAATTCGGGATACACCTAGTTTAGGAAACGGAGATTCCATATTTGATTTTTTCAATGCTGCAAGATTTGCCGCTTATCTTATATTAATAGTAACTTTGATTTTTCAAATTCATCACCCTGTATTTTCAGTCATTATTGGAATTTCCTATTTACTACTAGTTCAACCATATGTAACACTTTTTTGTGTGTTTTGGAAGCCATTCTGATGCCGGGAGCACTGCAGCCTCTATTGGACTCTACTCCCACATTTAGGCCACCCATCCAGTTATCCCCGTACCTTCGAGTAGACGATATAGGTCCATTGGATGTGTGCCATATACTTCAGGTGGCACATTGGCTTCTCCGAAGATTGTTTGTCTTCTCGAGTCCAGTGCCTCACACTCATAAGATATGGGTCTCCATGTAGTCGCGTCATTATACGCGAAAAAAAAAAATTTCGGGAGCACCGATCGGAATGCGGTTTTCGGCATTCGCTTGCAAAAAGTATTTGTAAAAAAGTTACCTAGTTTTCAATTGTCCAAAATCAGAAATTGCATTGTTGCAGCCAAAAATGCATTCGAAAAATGCATTTTTTGAGACGCCCGTTCAGAACTGGCCCAGAATGGGTACTCGGGGGTTTTCGAGGTCGCTGATCACGATTATGATCTTCAAATTGACACCCTGACCACCTGGGGCTCAGGAACGCCGACGAACGTCATCTCCGTGGAACACTCCCAGAATTCGTGCGGGGAAGGAAAAACACTTGGCGCCCGGGGTTTTTTTGGGTCGCTAAATTCAAAAATGGCATCGGCAAACACCCCCCGCACACCTGGTGCGCCCCAGCCTGGACGTAGACGTCCTCTCCGAGAATTTTCCTGACGAGAGTGTCAAAAACAACCCAAAAATCATTGTGGGGGAGTTTTATAGGTCGTTAAAGCAGAATTTGACGTTGAAAACGATCCCCCGAGCACCTGGTGCACTGCAACCTGGACCTGAACATCTTCTCCTAGGCTTTTCCAGACACATTCGAAAAAGACGAACCGAAAATCGTTAAGGGGGGTTTTTTGGGTCGCTGAAAGCAAATATGGTATCGGCGAACACCCCCCACACACCTGGTATTTTTTCACTCAACGCTCTAAGCAAGTTTCTCAGTGTGGGTACAATTTTATTATATTAAGTAGAAGTTCATATTTATCTGACGTTAAATTTCCTTCGATAAAGAATGGCACACTTAACAAAATCACAGCATTCTACATTTAAATATTTTTAAATTTTTTCAAATCTACATATTTTCGTTGAGTGAAAATATTTTGCACTGTTTTATGTATTCAAGACCTTCTATTTTAAATAAAATCGTAAATATTACATATGGCTGAACCGAGGGCTGAACTCGTGTTGAATAGGAGATTCTAATAATTACTGAATATACAGGGTGATGAATTTGGAAAACCGAAGTTACTAATAATATAAAAGAAACAGCAAATCTGGCAACATTTCAAATAACAAATCTGGACTCTACGTATCCCAAAATAGGTGTACTACAAATTTTGTACAATTAGGACTAGCAATTAACGAAATATTTGGCAGTTTCCAGACTTTTAAGCTCTCTGTATATAATTATTCCTCTTCGGTGTCGTCTTAGTCTTGAGTTGAAACAAATTTTTTTTTTAAATTAAGTAAATAATAATCGATACCTATAAGTATAATTAATTGACTGTATAATTAACGTTAGAATAATATCAAGATGGAGGAGTGTCACTTGTAGAACTAACAGTGATTTGTGTCGTTTGTGATATTTAAAAAAATTCTCCAAGTACTGTTATTGGACCTTTCGCTACTATTAGTAGTTACTAACAGTACTTGTTATTTAATATTATGAAATGATATTTCAGGGTTACACGTCAGGGTCGAACTTGCTCATTGTTGCGTTACCGTAAATTTTTTTTTTGTCGACTGGCTATAAAATTCAAGTTTATTTTATATTATGTAATCACTTAGTTATGAATATTATGTATATTTATTTTGATATGCGATAATCTGCAATTCAGTGAAACGGTTGACATTGGTGGTACTTGAAAAAACAGAGTGGATAGATTTCAAGAACAAAAAGTACAAACTTTCACTGAAATGGGAATACTTTCATGAGTTTTCACAGGGTGTTTAAAAAATAATTAGGGTTTTCTTGGAAATAGTATATACACCAAGGTGGTGACGACTATTACTATTGACCGAGCGAAATAAGGTGCGAGGCTTATAATGGTGTATATACAATTTTTCCCCCTACTAGCCAAATTTAAGACAAGAATTGAAAATGATTCACAAACGCACCACGAGAAGCTTTTACTCCGTCGTCTGACTGACAAGTAAACTGTCAGTGTTCGATATATTATGAACGTACGCGTTATGTCATTAGTCATTTTTGGTTGAGCGCGAATTTTAAACTAATGGCATTTTTATTCAAATAATTTCATCTTCATAGGTAATTTCAAACAGCAAATATGTATACAATCTCCTGGGTATACAAAATTAGGTTGCACAAGTTTTTGTTGAACTACTATCCCTGAATTCTCAAAATATTTGAATTTGTCCATTATTGACCTTGGTTAATAATAGAAAAAAATATTAACCACTAATAGAGAAATTCAACTTTTCAGTTTGCTAGAAGAAGCCATAATAGAGTATACGCATATTTCATATTTTGCTTGGATATTAATTTATAATAGTAAATATGATATCAAAAATTACTAATAATAGGAAATAAACCAGTTTCCATTGGAAATTACTCCCATATTTTGAAATAAAATTCAAATTTCAATGCACTTTCCGACCACAACCCGAGGATTTCCAAACGCTACCGATGATATGTGTGATGTCACATCTCTTGTGCTTACTTATGTCAATATGGCAGGTATTGCATTAGGTTATGTGTAGTTGTGTGTTTATATTGTATTTAAATCAACTATTAATTGCTTCATCGACGTAAAAATATCATTTATATGTTTGTTTGAGACCATTACGTGTTTGTGAGTGCTTTTTTTATTTCTAAAAGTCAACATAAAGTGGACAGTGTCATAAATATTCGATATTTCCGAGGATATTTTAAAACTTTTGAAAAAATATATTTTATTTACTAGTTCAGTGTTCAGTGACGATTCTTTCATATTTTGTGAGTAAAGACATGGCTAGCGAAGGTTTTGTAACAGCACAAACTGATAACTTGCCCAAAGTAGACTCATTTATGCTGCTTGAATTTAAGAAGTCAAACAGCTGCTTTAATGCAGAGGAAATAAGAGGAGTCAAAGCATTATCGTGAGTACGATTTAAACTATGAATTATTTATATAATATATACCAACCATATTTCGATGTGCGGTCGTAAGAAAATAATGTTTTTATGGTTGATTCCAAGACATATAGGTACATAACCTCAAACTAATTAAGAATAAAAATTACCAGCATAGATGTAGGTACTTACATTAAAATGGTCTTCACAAACAAAAGTAATGCCCTTCTCTTAAGTGTATTTTTGCTTGCGCCACCAGGTAAGGTAACAAATATTTTGTCTGGTGTTTTAATAGACGTTGATTTACACACTGGAACAATGCAATACTTGGAATACAAAGTTTTTTTTCGGCTTTATCCATTTTTAAAGCTTTCAGAAACAAATTAGGTCACAAGAACTCAGAGCGTGATACACGAATAAGAACGTAAACAAATGACGTCACACCATGGGGCAGCCATCTTTATGACGTAAAGCGCGTTTTGGCGGACTTTCAAATTTTATGATTTTTAATGTCGTTTTAAAAGTAAAGTTTATATTTTTTTGAAAAAGTAGGCATGCAAGGTGTTAGGAGACCTGGTAAAGCGACAATTCCCACCAATAGCAAAATTTATGCTTGTACCCTATTGTCAACTTGACAGCCAATAGTGGAAAATAGTATATTACACACCGAGGTGGAGGAAGAGTTTCATTACTGTCGAGAGATTAGCTATTATCTCGAGACATGTTTGTATACTATTTTATTTACAATCATCATATCCCGATAAAAATTAATAAATCTTTGTTTCGTTCTGAACACACCTAAAATATTACATTTGACAACTACTGTCACCAATATAAATAAATGTCAGATAAAGTCGGATGGATATTAAGTTCGCAAATAATAAATCAAGAAAAATGTCCTCAGATGAAGAATTGATGGATTGTACCCCTCCAGATATAGGTATTATAATATTTATAAATTTGTTATATTTTTCAATATAAAAAATATTCATCTAAAATAGATTAATGATCACATTGCAGTGAGGACGGGAAGTGATCGATGAAGGCGGGAAGTAGAGTTGTGTAATATGACACTTTCTAATCGTTAGTAATGACAGCATTACATATATGGTTGTAAATAAACGATATTCTGTTATGTTTTCTTTAAAAGATCAAGATGCTTGTCCCATGTATGTTATTTCTTGAAATTGATCAAAAAATGAAACTTTTATAAAAGTGGTTATTTTTATATTAAATTTGTTTATAATGGTACAAAAGAAATCACTAATGTCACCCACAAAGACCTGTTAAGGGGGCGTCCATTAAGTACATGAGGGGGGAGGGGATCGAGCCGAATCTCACCAAATCTCACTTGGGGAAGAAGGGGGGTCTTGGTAAATATCACGTAATTATTTTTTCTCTGAAAACGTATAATTATACACAAATTTTGGAAAATCTCACAAAAGATTAGGGGGCGAGGGGGTTGAGAAAAATCTTTCTATATCTTCCCAACGTTGGAGGGGAGGGGGAGGCCAAAAAATCCTCAAACGTAATTAATTTACGCCCCTAACTTTCCTTTGTTTTCCTAACCTAAGATTATAACAAAGAAAAAAAATAACTTCTCCCTCTGACAACGCATCCTTCATATTTACCCGATCTGATACCAACTGACAACATTTTATAAAATGTACTTACTCGAACCTTCTCACAGATCCTTTTTTTATAGCAGACATATTATGAATATTTTTAATTTATGTTTCCAGCACATGAACCCTATCAAAACGATTTGACACATATTGGTAGTTTTTAAGAAAACCCTTCGTATATTTCTTCACGCATTTGGACACCACAAACTTCATTATACGATCGATTAACGAATTTTCGGCATTTCAACGGATTATTTTTTTTTTAGTTTTCCGAACAAAAAATACGAGCCAACCGGATTGGACGAAAAAATCGTTCGGACACTCGTATACGCACTGTATATCTGGTGGAAACAACCTACGGTAGAGTTCAAGTTCTCTGGCTGTTGCTATTCTCAAGTATAGCGGTGTTGTCAATTTTCATTGGCGAATATCTCGGAAAATTCAAGGAAATGTCGAACGAGTTATTTAACGAGACATGCGTCATATTTACAGTACAGTATTTAGCCCTAATTCAAAATAATAAAGCCAATTTTAAGTCGGCTAATCTGTTTTATTTAACTTAGCACTCGAAGCCATTATCAGAAGATCTAAAGTAAAAACAGATGGTTAGGTTTGTTTGGTTAGGTTTGTGGTGAGTGGGTCTATAAGGCCCTCCACTGCGACTCACAAGAGTCTATTGTGGCTAAAAAAAGATGGTACAATCTATAATAACGAACATCAGTGCATTGCGTATGCAGATGACTTGACAGTATTGGCAAAATCAAAGAAAGAGCTCACTACAATTACAAAAAATCTCGCAGAACAAGCAAACATTTTAGGACTGCAAATTAATCAAGAAAAAACAAAATAGATGGTCCTTGGAGATACTGGAAGTATCGGAGAGAATCTGATAGTGGAAACGACAAGGGAAATGGACTACAGTTTCCAAAGGGTATATGAATTTATTTATTTGGGAGTACTAATATCTAGCAATGCCCACGAAGAACAAGAAATACAGTCAAGAATCACGAAAGGCAACAAAAAATTTGGAATGCTCCAGTCACTGATGAAATCAAAATACTGTTCAAGAAAGATAATAATATATAATACCCTTATAAAACCCAATGTAACACACGAAAGTGAAACATGGATTCTAACAAAAAAACAAAAGCTGGAGCGCTGGGAGCGTAAAATTTTAAGTGCAATCTTCGGTGGAATAAAAACACCTGAAGGATGGAGACGGAGAACGAAAGAAGAAATAGACATGTTATATGGCGAAGCAAAGATAACATCGAGAATAAAAACATAGAGGTTAAGGTGGTTGGGACACGTAGAAAGATTGAAAAAAGAAAGAATTACAAAAATGGCTCTTTACAGGACTCTTATTGGCAAAAGAAGAAGAGGGCGGCCTAGAAAAAGATGATTTGTAAGTGTGATGTCTGATATAAATAAACTGAAAATTCGAAATTGAAAACAGAAAGCTAAGAATAGAGAGGAATGGAGAAAAATAACTGCCCTGGGTCTACAAGGCCTGTAGAGCATATATTTACTCTAGAGCACTAAGCCTAAGGATTAAGTGGGGAATGGGAAACAATACCAGCGTGGTTCAATCTGAACTGGCTGGTATCTCAATTGCCACAAAAGAACTAACCAGTAAAAGAATTTCTGGCAAAAACAAGCCCTATTAGCCTTGAACAGACAACGTGTTATATCCGGGCTAGTATACTAGAGTTTCACCAAGATTTAGCTAACTCCTCGGCAGATAACAATATTATCCTTAGGGTGGGTTAAAAGGCACGACAGGAGTAAACATAATCGCATTGCTTATTCTTTAGCCAAGGAAGTGGCTGGACTAAAAATTTCAGGAGCCAGTGAATGGAATCAAAGGATGCAGTCTTGCCAGGATCACCCTGGGCGACTCTGGGAAGCTGGCGTCGAAGAAATATTTGGCGATGACCAGGAAAAACCTACGTTCAACAGTAGGATTTCTGAATGGCCACTGTCAACTAAGGAAACACCTCCATACTATGGGGCTAGTGGACAAACAACTATGCAGGATGTGTGAACAGGAAGATGAAACTGTCTTATGCGAGTGTCCGGAGTTATCGTCAATAAGAGTCGGTGAGTCTTGGCCTACACCTGCCGATATAAAGGAGATGTCTCCTAGTAATCTAGTGTCCACCTTCCTGGGAAGGACAGGATGAACGATAGACAACTCCTCGGGAGGATGTACAATGGGTCATATGTAGCCTAAATGCTGTAAGCCTACACTCACCCTCCCTACTTTACAGATACAGAATACAGGGCTATACAGAGCATTTATAGTAACTGTATCATCATTAAAATCTCTAGAAGAACTTTTCATACACTTTTCAATCAGGGATCTTCAACTTTCCACATATTTTCCAATGTCGAAATATAAACCTACTTATACTTAACAAATTAATAGTTCCAGTGGCGCAGCGAGAGGGGTCTTTAGGGGTTAAAGACTCCCCCCCCAGAGGCGGAAGCCTAATACAAATTAAAACTGTTAATCTTGCTTAGGTAAACAAGATGTTCTTTGCAACACTGCGCCACACCAGTATAGCCAAGTCCTTCATTATAATGGATAATTGTCAATGATTCTTTCTAATTTCTTTTTCAAAGCGCCCCCCCCTAGTACAAGACTCTGGCTGCGCCGCTGAATAGTTTCAGCCCTCATTACTTGGAATCATTTTATAATTATATGTTTTGGAATTTGTTCAAACCTGATAACTATAGTACATTCAATAGGCTTCTTGGTGTGCGTCACCGTTTGTGACGTATATCCCGGTTTTCGGCATGGGGCTTATTTTATTTGCTATTTTGACATTTAGCTAACCTTAAATTTGTTGAAAAATAAAATCATCAGGATAATATTCAGCTAAATTCGAAAAGGCTATGAAATTAATAATTACCAGCTTCGTTTTTTTAACTTAAAATACTTGAGAACTTTCTAAATGCTGATTTTTTTCCGTGTATCTAGGCATATTTTTGTATTATTTAAATAAATATATCTAACAATAAGATTAATATTCACTTTTCATAAATAATAATTGACCGTAAACAACAAAGTACAGACCTGACGAGAACTGTCAGTGGGACATTAGAAAAAGACGTAAGACACATTGAAGCTACGAAAGGTACGTCTACATCTTATTTTGAATACTCTAATTTCTCTCGATTAATTGGTCGCGCTTGCGCGTGATCTAAACATCAACTTATCAAAATTTTTAAGTCAAAATACATTTTTGTAATATTTTGATTAGGATTAATCACAGACTTACCTTTTTTACATTTCTTCCAACGTAATGTGTTAGAAGGACATTAACAATCGATGACGCACACCAAAAAGATTATTATATGTACTCTACTTATATTTTGCATTGAAATTTTCAACTTCCATAACTTTCTGTACACTTTTACAACCTTCTTCTTTCCATACATGTTATTTTCGAATCATTTTTTTAATTTTAAATGACAATTTTGAAAACCCGGACCTGGTACGTTTGCGGAAATTGATTAGACCAGATTTTATTCTTACATGATTGATTATATTTACTGAAAATAATGCACTGGGGTAGCGCAAGCGCCAATAAATACTTGCCGATATTTTCAATTGCAGCCTGCACATAGCGTTGCCATATTTACCAAACGTTCACGAGAAACAAGGAATTCACTAACCGACTAATTACAGAATCTTCAAGTTTTGAAAAATGTACATAATCTTCAAGTTTTAAAAAATGTCCATACAGTACAAATTTATTTACAAAAATTGATTTTTTCAATGATTCCAAAAATCTTCGGAATAGTATATTCTTCAACTAGTGCAGAATGATGGCTATTATTCACGCGGATGAAGTTTCCGTGTGAATAATAGCCATTCTACACAAGTAAAAGACTATACTTTCTCCACGACAAAAAGAAAAAACTTCCAGTGAGGATCGAACCTCGATCGTCCGCGCCATAGTCAACCACCACTAGGCTATAGAGCCTATTTATAAAAATGTAAAGAGTAAATATATATATATGTAACTCATATTTTCAATCGGAACCCTTACATTTATATATGAAATTAATTCCGGGAGGCGTGCATATTCACTATCGCTACTGATGTCCATTTTTTTCTCTTATAATACTACGTAAAATTATGATTTTATAATTATTTTGACGTTTCAAACGACGCGCTGTCAGAAGCGATTTGCGTTCTTAGGTATTTGACGTTTTAAAGAGACGATTTGATTTATTCATTTTGATTAAATTTAGCGTGAATTCTGATAATAATATAATGTGATTGGCTAACGAGAGTGAATTCTTTTTATTATTCACGGGTGTGAAGAATTTATATCATTATGCAGCTAAATATGTAAAAATAATTTGTGCGTTATTATTTAGTCGTGGAGAAAAGGTTTACTACAGTCACGGAGCTATAGCTTTTACATGGGATGGGGGGGGGGTTTGAGTTATCTTATCTGATAGGTTAGAAGGGGAAAGCTTTATTGAAGGCGCCTCCGAAGGCAGTTTGCTAATAAAAAATTACCGTACCTTTATTGTATTTTGCATGGAGTTCAATCCCCCAAACGCTCGCCTTATATACGCCCCTAGAGTAGTACAATACAGGGTGAGCGCGAAAATATTTGATTAAATAGTGGATAACAGTGGCTATAGTTATGTTAAAAATCTGTCAAGTTTTTGACACTAGGTGACATTACTTTCAATCAAAGCTTTTTGCGCCACACCCTGTATATATACAGGGTGTCCCACGACGAGTTAAAACTATCTGTATATGGCAAAATACTTATAGTAAAATCATGAAAATTTCTACGTTTCGGTTTTTGGATGCGATTATTTTAACTAAAATATTTTCAAACATGGCAGACTTCCGGTGGAACCGGACTGTAACTTTGTTATTTCAAATGGAACATCCTGTATATTAATACATTTGACGGTTGTAGAACCTCACAAATTAAGAGGATACCCTTAAAGATATGAAAATGGATTCTGTCACGGCTGCTTTTAGCAAGGTCAGACCTATTTCAATCTATGTTGAAAATTTTTTCATTTTATACAGGGTGTGTATAGAAAGTGTTCAAAGTTTAACTTCATAAATATCAAATTTCTTTATTTTCTTAAATAGAACCACCCGGTTTTTTCTATTTTAATGCATTCAGGGGTAAAAAATAAGGCAAACTTTACCGTTATCCAGATATTAAATATTTTCTGTACATTTTCAAAGATGCAGGATATCTTACTGCAAATAAAGCACATATGTTCTTGTAACAGCTTTGCCATATTTGTCAAAATAAAATTTAGACTACACCTGCATCTCTCAAAATTTACAAAAAAACATTCAATATCTGGATAACGGTAAAGTTTGCCTTATTTTTTACCCCTGAATGCATTAAAATGGAAAAAACAGGGTGGTTCTATTCAAGAAAATAAAGAAATTTGATAATTATGAAGTTAAACTTTGAACACTCTTTATACACACCCTATAAAATTAAAAATTTTCCAACATAGATTCAAGTATGTCTGACCTTGCTTAAAGCAACCGAACAGAAACTATTTTCATATCCTTAAGGGTATCCTCGTAAAAAAATAATTCACAAGGGTCTACAACGGTCAATTTTTTTACAAAAAAATCAATAACTCAAGAAGTATGTATTATTCGAAAAAAGTTTTCAGACAGAACTACTAAAATTTTACGTAGATTTCAAAAATGTACTAATTATACAGGGTGTAATAATAATAATAACTTTATTGCTTATAGAAAACAATGTTTACAGCAAGGTTAGTGTGTGATAATATACAAAAAAAAATTTTTAAGTTTACAAGACAGTTTGTAATAAAAAATAAAAACAAAATAAAATAAATACATCGAGTATAAATGACCTCAAATCGAGAATATTCCAAATTTTTTTATTTTTTTAAATAGAATCACCCGGTTTTTTCTGTTTTAAAGCATTCAGGGGTAAAAAAAATGAATGAAATGAAAAATTTTTCAACATAGATTCAAATACGTCTGACCTTGCTAAAAGTAACCGAACAGAAACCATTTTCATATCTTTCAGGGTATCCTCGTAAAAAAATAATTTACAAGAGTCTGCAACGGTCAAATTTTTTACAAATCTATAACTCA
>CAJUYG010005574.1:0-13634 GCA_910591675.1 Galerucella calmariensis
TTTAAGATACGACACAAACGTACCTTTCGTATTGGCAATGTGTCTTACGTCTTTTTCTACTGTCCCACTGACAGTTCTCCCTAGGTCTGTACTTTGTTTTTTACGGTCAATTATTATTTATGAAAAGTGAATATTAATCTTATTGTTATATTTATTCAAATAATACAAAAATATGCCTAGATACACGAAAAAGCATCAGCATTTTGAAGGTTCACAAGTATTTTCAGTTAGAAAAAGAAGCTGGTACCTAATTATTAATCTCATGGCCTTTTTGAATTTGGCTGAATACGATCCTGATGATTTTATTTATCAAATTTGAGGTTAGAACTATGTCGAAATAGCAAATAAAATAAACGACATACCAAAAACCCGGATATACCTCACAAACGATGACGCACACCAAAAAGACTATTGAATGTACTATATATACATTTGTATAAAAATAATATCCACTTACTTTTTTAATAGGTGGGTAAATAACGCCCCCACTAATGTTGGTGGTACACGCAAACGCTAAATCTTCGATGGTTACCAAATCTATATTATCGCTCAATATCAAATCAGTCAAATTTCCTAGACCGCACAATGCATACCTACTTATTCTATGCAAATGTTCATTTCTGCTCAAATGTAGAACTTTTAAGCTTGACATTTTTGGAAATCCGCTAGAATCAACATAAATATTAAGTTTTCTTGATAATTTTATTTTTAACAAATACTAGAGTAGTCAGATCCGATCCTCTTAAAGTCCGAAAGTGTATAATTATATTTGTCCACGACCACCTAATAATAAGTCAATATTTTACCTCCTAACTAAAGGTATATGGTACCCATATATCAACTGTCGTGAATTATGGTTCATAATACACTGTAGTGTATTATGGTTCATAATTCACGACTAGAGATGGGGGTACAATATGAAATAAACTATTAAATCTGTGTATTCTGTTCAGGAAATTTGTTTCTGACATATATCGTATCTATAAAATATTGTAATTTTTAGTATTGATACTTTTCATAACGATATTTTCTAATATTAAGTATTTTAAAACAATATATTTATAAGGGTACGTTGTATTGATACTTTCTACAGTATCGCCCATCTCTATATATGTCAAATTATTTGAAGTAGATGCCACAACATTTTGAGGTTAGTAATATGCCAAATCGCTACTGACTTTTATTTATTAATAAATAAATTAAGTGTCGTGGACAAAGTATAGTATTCTACTCGCAATTTATGGCCATAATTCACTTGGGTGACTTGCACCCCTCGCCTGCGGCTCGTGACGCAAACGTCACCCATCGTGAATTATGGCTATCATAAATTGCTCGTTTAATAATATACTATTTTTCACTCAACGGTATAATATATTTTTATCATATTGATAGCACGATAATGTTGGAGTTGAAGATTCGTAGGATTCTGATAAAATGGAATTTTGATTAGGTACATTATCTGCAAGTTTTCAACAAATCAGCACAGCACTTTTTATGGCTACAAATCATTCTTATATGTAAAACTGACTAGTTAATTAATTCAATTGAATAAACTAGGATCTTATTCTTACCCAACTACACTGAACTATCACAGTAAATTTCTCACTTCTAAATATATTTGGATGGTAGTGGTATTAGGGTTCCATTGTCCTCGCTACCTGCGGTTCACTGTACTGGAAGAATCTAGCGAGAGCTGCTAATTGTACAATTATTGAAATTCTTCAAACCAGACGATTTTGAATTTATAATGAGCTCTTCAGCTAACAATATGATAAAAATACACTATATGACATGATGATCGGAGATATAAAAGAAGAAAGAATTGAATATTTTGTAGTTTTAGAGCACTTTATCCCTCTTAAAATAAAGAATAAATTAGTTACTAATGTATCATTATAATGAGAAGACGACCACATTTTTTTACGTAACACCAATCAACTTTCAACTAGTTTCGGTAAAGCATTATATATAAAGAAGATAAATATGGTATACTCAATATGAGGACCCAATGGTTTTATCTTATATCATAATGAAATATAGTTCAAAAATAATGAAAGTAATCACAAAGTTACAACAAAAGAAAATCTTATAAATTGAATTTGTGAAGTAATGTGAACAATATTGATTTTAAGTGATGCTTGACTTATTAAAGTTCTAATTGTTTTATCTTATGTCAAATTAAAATAAACATAATTATAATTATAATAAAATTAAATACAAAGTTGCGACAAAAACAAATCTTATAAACTGAAGTTTCAAAATCTATGATTAATTTTAAAAAATGCTTCACCTTCTTTCTATTAAGAACAAATGGATGAAACCTTTTTATATAAATTTTAAGAGATACCTAACAATTAAATTAAAATAAAAAACATAGTTATACGTATATGGGACATGTAGAACTGGAAGGGCTCCCTAACAAGTAAGAAGAATGTACCATGCATAGCAAAACAATATAGTTTTTTGAAATAGTATCCTAATGTAATGTATGTATCCTACTATGGATACTTGGTGCATTAGAAGTGTGGAAGGGCCTCTGACTAGGTGGTGTTGCCGGTCACTTGGTGTGTCTTCTCACAGGAATAAAACAACTACTGGAATCACTGGGTCATGTTCTCTTTATTACCTTACTTTACTATTATACATTAACTCACTTATTACTAGTACTAATTAGGATATTAATTAAAAGGATTACGATGAATAGAATACATGAATCAATATGGATTGAATTGAATTGATATCAATATGAATATGAATGTCTTTAGAATACGAATGCTAAAACACTTTCGTTTAACAAATTTATACGACGAGTCAAGTTCAGCGTTTTGTAAATATAAAACAATTCTGTTTACGTTTACTTCGGACTCTGAACTTGACATCCTACGTGAGACCTTTCTGTTTTTATATATGTAAACGATTCATGCTATATCGACGTTAGCTTCAAGGGAATTTATGTCTTTAATCATAATAATACCATAATGATAATTTAAATAATTAATAAATAATATTTCGGCCAAAAGGCATCACACTAACATCGTATATTTTTATCAGCCCCCGAACCAAACACTCCATCTAAAAATCACCAAGCTATGAATGTAGTAATTCGCGCGACCCCTGTATATACGACACTCGTGTGTCTTAACGTTTATCAGCGCTACATGAAAGTGCCGACGACGAGTGAACCTTTATTCATTGTCTACGTACGGTGCTATAAAAAAGTACCAAAACATTATCATCACTGAATTTGGTGTTCCCACGAAAAGCTTACTATTGAAAAACTTACTTTGTGTGAGTTAAATTGATGAATCCTGTATTGTTCAAATATAGTTGCTCTAAGGATCTAGCCTCGGATAAAGTGTCGGGAATTTTTGTGATTCCCTGATTACCGGATAAATCTAAAATACGCAGAAACTTTGGAGTGTGCATCATATGGTCTGGTAGAACACTTATTTGAGTGTATTGTAAATAAAGTTCCTAAAAATATAAAAAAAGATCGATGTAATTATATTCAACTACAAAATTTCCCTACGGTCCTTATCTACTATAACGACAATTAAGGGTTGAAAAAAGTGAAGTTAGCTCATAATTCTTATTGCAAATTATAACAAAACTTGCATTTTTTGCACATGAATAAGTATAAGTAAAAGATAAAACGGTATTTAAGCATAAAAACGTTCAAAGTACAAATTATTTAAAAACATTTGCTAATATAATTATAATGTAGGCAGTCTAAGCTCATAGAGACATTTGCACATACTTATTTCTTCATTTTTCACGTAAATAACCCTAATTTCGAACATTTTTTAAGTTTTGTTGGTAAGCTAGTGAACAAAACTATACTAGTCCAGAACTAAACAGCGAGTCAATACCATAGAGATATTAGAGATAGAGGAAACAAGCCAGTGGACATAAATATTCTATATTTAGAAGAAAATATTTTATTCACTAGTTCAGTGTTTAGTGACGATTCTTTCATATTTTGTGAGTAAAGATATAGCTAGCGAAGGTTTTGTAAAAGCACAAACTGACTTGCCCAAAGTAGACTCATTTATGCTGCTCGAATTTATGAACGTCAACAAATTTAATGACATCACTCCATGAGGCAGCCATCTTTATGACGTAAGCCCGTTTTGGCGGACTTTCAAATTTTATGATTTTTAAAGTTGTTTTAAAAGTAAAGTTTATATTTTTATGAAAAAATAGACATGCAAGGTGTTAGGAGACCTTATAAAGCGTCAATTCCCACCAATAGCAGAATTTATGCTTGTACCCTATTGATCTATAAATAGTATAGCCTAGCGAATTGAGAAATTTCACTCTACTCTATTTGTGAAATATATTTTAGCTGCAATCTTTCTCTATATGTACTGTATACTCTGTGTACAATGCTTATGTGAATTTAGTTCTGGATCTAACATAACTGTGTGATATGATTATTTTTGTTTTTAAAATATGTCTAATCAGTTTTGTGATTTTGGGTATTGAAATCATAAGAAAACCTGGATAAAAACTTATGATACTATCCTGATTCGGTTAAAATACTAGCTACATATTTATGGGTCGTTTAATACATAGGCCAAACCGGGCCAATCGACTCCCTTGTAATCTAACCTAATTTAAATCATTTAAAGTTGCAATCCATCTAATACTTACCTTCAAATAAACCAAATTATCAATAGCAAGTAGTGTATGATGATCAATCACTTCCAAAGGATTGAAACTCAAATCCAAAATTTCAATGTATGTCGTATGCTCAAAAATATCCTGATTTAGAGTATGTAATTTATTATGATCTAATCTAAGTTCTTTTAGACTTCTTAATGGCATAAAGCTTTCTTCTAAATATTTACCCTAAAATATGTAATTAATTTGAGTTATTTTGAGTCAATATGTTGTTATTTCAATTGATGATTTCTTTATGTTATAAAGGTCTTTTATATTATCATTATCTTTTAAATTATCATTACACCCTATATCGTTACATATAGATATATAAAAAAATACCACCCCAAAATGATATGGCAGTTACTGTTTTTCATCTTGAGCTATAATTATAACTATACGTAGTTCTAGAACTATTCAGTACATTCAAAGAGTAACTACTTTGTTGAAATCACCAGTTGAACGCAGGAAATCTCGCGACCAAACAAAAATGTCACCACCCAGCATCTTCAGTTATTTGGACACACCACCAATAAAATAAGGAGTTCTAGCAGACATAGTTAATTTACATCACAATCAAATATCTTAACTCCAAAAATTCTTCATTTGGCAGGCTCAAACATCTAAATTGCATGAGAAAAGCAGATGAAAACTATTCCCCATAGATCTTGTACACCTTGATAAGAAATATCTTCTGTAAGTTCCTTGTGGCATGATTTATTATTTTTTTCTCTTATTTTTTGGGAATGAAACCACAATAATGTTTTTCATTTTTTATTTCGACGTTTCGGTAGCGTTTCAGCTACCTTTGTCTAGATTAAATGATGATAAAATAATTTTTTGGTCCCTATCTGAAATTGTTACAGACTATGACAAAGAAGCGGAGTGGACATAGTGAGTGCTTCATGGTCGACATCATCACGACCTCAATCAACCTTATATCGACGAGGAAGCATCAAATAAGTGGCTCTCTGATGGAACATTGTTTTCAGAAACATATGTTGGTATATTCCAGACCAAGTACTCAATACCAACAATTACAAGAAATTCGTCGTCATAAGAGATCCAAGCATAGTAATAGTTTCGAACAAGTGCAGAAGGGTTCAACAAACAACAGAGACGTACAACATATTACGTCGAGATGTTCAGCCTTAGCTAACATTGATTACCTACGCAGGCACAATCAACTTTATAACATCATCCATCAGAAGCTGGCCAACAAATTTGGATTGGTTAACACCTACACGGCTTATTACAAGTGCCATCTGCATTCGGTTCTATAGAGTACTGATTTTAGACTATACTACGATAGGTCAATTATCACCAATAGACGGGTGATGAACGGACAGATATTTGTTTTTCTAGTGGATGTAGCTGTACCCAATAAAATCAATATTTTCGACAAATACAACGAGAAAGTTGCAAACTACACCGCGATCTTGCAATTGAGGTAAGACAGAGAAAGTAGTGGTTCACCTACAGGACTAATTCCCAAAAATCTACAAGACATCCTCATCAGGTTAGGTCTTCACAAAATGATATGTAAAAGAAGGTTTATACTGTTCTGTTCGACGATGAGGGACTATAATTAATCTATAGTTGAAACGGGTATTACGGCTATGAATATTTGAATGGGGTGAAACTTTGTTTATTAAATATGATGGTTGTCCAGTTTTAATAATTGTATAGAATAAGCAAACCCAATGAAGATATCGTCTCTTGGACATTAGACTGTGTTGAGTTTGTTGGAAATTATTTGACGTCCTCTGATACCCCAGAACAGCCTTAAACAACAGTTTTGCACAGCTTGAATTCTCCTAGCGGTAGATACATTTAAGCGAGACTCATGAATAACAAGCTTTCGGAACTCGTAATCCTTTCCGTTCTATTGTTTTTAAGTCATCTGTATTCCATTAACATTAATGTTAATGGAATGTTACTCAAGTCTGTATCGAATGTCTTTGAAAAGCTATACTGTTTTGTCATACCATCTTGTAGCATGACCGAGGATTTCTGACCTCTTAGAAGCGAGGAGGTGGTTTTTTTGTCTGTAAATTGTTCTTTCTAACACCATATATGGTGGTGTGAAATTGAGAATCACTTCCATGTACGGATTATACTGGCCAATAGATATGAATAATAGTATATTATACACCAAGGTAATGAAGACTGATATTATTGACCAAGAACAAAAATTATTTCGAGCAAAATAAGGTGCGAGGCTTATAAATGTCTTTGCCACCATGGTGTATATGTTACCGTCAAAGACCGAAAGTGGTGAATTTCAACATTCGCCGGTGGATGTCGACAAATGTCAAATGCCTTGGTGAAAGTCCGAACCTTTCTTAATTCTATTATACATTCGGACTTTAGCCGGTATAGGTCGACAAACACAAATGAGGTCCGGTGATCTCGGACACTGCAGGTCGCGACAAGTTTTTAGACGGTTCCAGCCCCGTGTTTCAGTTAGCTTTGTCTTAGTCAGTCTAACGCAAAGTTTGACAGCGCTCATCAACCTAATTTAATTTTCTTATTAGAAATTATAATTTGTATTCAATGGCTACTACAGTGAATCGTGATAAGTTTTTTGGAAAGTTACATGCCTTAATTGGAAGTAAACGAGAAGACAATTGTTTTTATTTTTCACAAGAAAAGTACTCTAAAATCGTTTCTGAAGTAATTTCTGCTAAAAGGAAGTGTAGTACACCTTTGGACTACAGACGTTTAAAACGTTTTGACATTTTAAAAGTTAGTGATGAAGAAAAGTTAATTGTGCCATTAAAACCAGGAGAAACAAATATCCAGTACTATGTCACTAATGATGGGTTGTTTAGAATACTTTCTGAAACTCACATAAGAACAGGCCATGGGGGAAAGACACGAATGCTTAAAGAATTGCAAGCTAGATACAAAAATATTGCCAAAAAGGGCTATAGCATCGTCATCACTCCCTCGCGGGCAAATTTCAAACATTGAGACCGAAGAACAGCTAGAAGCTTAGGTTGAAACAGACATGGATAATGAAAATACCATTGGAGCTGATCCGCAAACTGGTACGTCTTCATCTCAAGCACTGACTGACCCGCAGCCTGACACGTCTTCATCGCAAGCACTGACTGATCCGCCACTTAACACATCTTCATCGCAAACACTGACTGATCCGCCACCTAACACATCTTCATCTCAAGCACTGACTGAACAACACGAACTAATTTAAAAAAAATAGCTGCAAAAACAAGCAACAAAAATGCTGCAAACCTCAAAAAAAAAGCTTCCTCCTGCCCAAATTGGTGATACCGTAAGAATTCAAGTCCCTGATGTCGACCGTAGTCATACAGGCCCTCGAAATGTGTTAGCGGTTGTTGTTGGAATAGAGGATTCAGACTTTTATAGATTAGCTAACAAAAATGGTACCTTGAAGCAGCTTTTCACCTGTAGTCAGTTCGTAGTTTGTAAAGAAAAGCTACTTTCCATGGACGAAGTTTCAACAAAAGAAATGTCGCTAACAGAAGCAGCTTCTGCTAATTCAAAAAGTGGAGAGCAAGGCAATACACGTTGTAACTGCAGAAGGAAGTGTTCCACGACTAAATGAAGCTGTAAAAGCAAGGAACTTTAGTGCAATTCGAAGTTCCACGGTAGTTTAAGTTGTTGCAATAAATAAGATATTGTTCTTATTTTTTATATTACATTTTAGATTTTTATGTTCTACTGTTTGTTTTGAGTTCAACAAAGTCCTTTTCCCATATTATTTTAGTAAATAAAGACCTATGGATTTTTCTGTTTTTATTTAAAAAAAAAATTCTTTTTAACATACATCATGAGTGCATCCTGAATGTCGACGATCGCCGGGGTAAGAAATAATGAAATTTCAACAATATTTCGGACATACGTCAATCAACGTTGAGAATGTTGACATTCACCGGTGTATCTCGACATTCAGATTTCGGTCTTTCACGGTAACATATACAATTTTTACCACTACTAGCCAAATTTAAGGCAAAAATTAAAAGTAATTCACAAGCTCACCACGAGATGCGTTTACCTTGTCGTCTGACTGACAAGTGCTTCAGTTTTCGATATATTTTGAACGTACTTGTTATGTCATCAGTCATTTTTGGTTGTGCGCGAATTTTAAACTAATGGCACTTTTATTCAAATAATTTCATCTTGATGGGTAATTTAAAGCAGCAAATATGTTAAAGACAATCTCCTGGTTATACAAAATTATGTTGCACAAGTTTTTGTTGAACTACTATCCCTGAATTCCCAAAATATTTTAATTTGTCCATTATTAACTTAGGTTAATAATAGAAAAAAGTATTCACCACTAATAGAGAAATTCAACTTCTCAGTTGACTAGAAGATGCAATAATTGTCAACTTCACAGCTAATAGTGGAAAAATTGTGAAAATTGTATTCGAAGGTCCCGTTACGTACTGGTAAAGCTAATAAATCCGTGATAAAAAAATGCAAATATTTATAGACCGTCTGCCCGCTGCAAAAAAGCGTGATGATAGTTAAACGTATGCCTCCTTGATATTCGGTAATTTTGCTCATTTTCATTAACAATCAAGCGAAATAAATATTTGCCCGTGGAGGAAACGACAGATAATTTAATTGTTTATTGCAATGAAAAATTGCATTTTGCAATTTTAATTTCACGTATGCCGAGACACCAAACGTTAGTTTGTGAAAAAAGATCCATCGCATAATGATCGGCATACGTGCAGCGTGCAACTTAAGGGCTGGCACACACCCTTAAAAGTGTAAAAAATTGTATTACATTTTACTAAATCATAGTATCACGAATGCCCTTTTGCAATTGGTCATTTTTTGGCCTAAAGTGCACAGTTTAACTATCATCACGCTTTTTTGCAGCGGGCTGAAAGGTCTATTATAATTCTAATTGATTTAAAAGATATATTATTTATAATTATAGACCTCCATTTAAATTTACCACATTTGTTTATATAAAATCATACTTACCCTGAAAGCATCAGGATGAATTATCTCCAAATCGTTGTAACTCAATATCAAAACAACCATTTTTTGTAGATTCTTGAAAATACTGTCCGAAATATTGAAGATGTTGTTGTTTGCCAAGTTTAAATAAGTCAGATCCGATGTCGGAAAAGTAGTTGTGAAATCAATAAACTTGTTGTAGTTTATAGTAAGAGAATTGTACGATATTGATGTATTGGTGTTATTTGCAAACCAGAAGAAGCTTGAAAATATTTCATATTCTATAGGCTTATTACAAGTAACATTGGCAGTTGTCTCATTAGAATCGACTTTACAGGCACAAATTTTACACAGAGGGAATTTATTCTGATCGACATCTGCTTGAGAGTAAGCCACCAGAGTACTCAAAATTGTTAGAAAGAGAATCTGCATTCTGGAAAATATAAAAAATGTCCTTTATTGTCTTTCAATTTGTAATTTATTATATTTTAATTAAAATCTATAAATTGTTTCACATAAGAAGCATCCACGTGAAGTTTGCCATCTTTCTTGCGCAGAAATCAAAATCAGTCTTTTTTATCTACGTCATCTCGTAACGACCGTTTTATGCAATTGGCGTTACAAACGATGTTTCATGCCTACAGCTATTTTATTATTAACATTTGAGGCTCTGCTTGAAGCAATCATTTACTGTAGAATATTTTTGATTTTTGAATATTTTAATATCTCGAAAAGCTTCAAACAATTGCAAAATATGTTTTATTTAAACTATACATATGATAAATACATTTTTAATACCCTAATTATGTGTTAAACTACAAAATATGAAAACGTTACGTTACTGATTTGGTCCAAAGTAAATTTTACAATATAAGGCGCTGGTTTTGACAACAAGTTGGCGCATACGACTGCAACTTCACGTTGATTCTTCTTACGTGGAACGGCGTCTAATCGTACAATCGGCCTTTTGTTGACATGTTTATGATAGCAAATTTTATTCAAATTGGTGAAATTTTATATGACGCAGATATCCGTGGTGTTGAAACAAATGGGTGAATACAAAAGCTGCTAGGCCTTCTTCCAAAAATATATGTCAATGTAAAGAAAACTGAACACTGTTTAATATGCAGAGTTGGTATTTCGGTTTTAATACGGTATTTCAAACTATTTGTAATAGGGCATGTTCACGTGACGTCACAAACTATTTTAACAACGGCTCTGAGAAAAAACAATAAACAAAGCGTTCAGAGCACTTGGTACTTAATAGTGAGGTTATGCTGATTTATAATAGTAGATCGTGTTTGAGTTTGATTCGTTTTGCCGAGGGTTTTACTTAAGTGTTTTCAAAGTCAAATCCCATCTGCAAGACATCCTAGGGGACCCATACCAAATCGAGCCAACACTGAATTTCTTAAAAAATATATCACTGTATCATAAACTTTAAATTATTTTTTGTAACTATCTGTATTAATTACTGTTTTTTGTAATCGTCCTGTGCAAGTGGCCATAGTTGCCGAGCACATAAATTGAATTAAAAAAAAAAAGTTATTTTAATTGTTGAGCTGGCATATTTAATAATATATAATATAGGTAAATAGTTGTAAGAATCATTGTTTATTGTTTTTCCTCTGGGGTACTGTCAACTGCCGTGGACATGCCCTAGACTCTAATCAAAATAATCTAGGAAATAGGAAAAAAATGTTATATATTTATTTTATAATTTATCAGTTTTATCTTTAGGGCTATTATAAGTTATGTCCCTTCATGAATGAGCTGTAGGTTATAACAAATTTTATTCTTGTGCCCTAAATTGGTATTTTGAATAAAATTAAAAAAATGTACTGCAATTATAAATTTATTTATTAATCGAGATTTATTAAAAAGATCAAAATATATACATTCACAAAAAGAGCTTTGAAATAGTATATTATATTATAAGGATTAAAAGTGCATATTTTTTACGAGCAATTGCGAGTAAAAATAGTCAAAATTAAAATAAATTTAGTTTTATTCAAAAATCGTTAATAATTTGGTCATAAATTTGAACACCTATTAATTATAACAGCGATAGCAAGTCGGTAGTCATATCTGGTATTGTTGGTAAATATTGATTGTCAAGTAGACGTCAGTAGACGTACTAATCATATAATTTTTGCAGTAGTTTTTACGCTGCTTTCAAAATGAATCCCGAGCACGATGAAAATATACCTGCGGATATATTGGAAAGTGCCGAAGCAGTATATTTAAATCTTTTGCCACCCAAATCTCGCTAAGTTTATGAACTTGCATATCAGCGATTCATGGATTGGTGTAAAAAAATGTGCAAAACTATGCGGAGAGTGTTCTTATGGTATATTTCTCAAATTTAACGAAGACCGTCAAGGCATCCATTCTTTGGTCACAGTATTCAATGTTTCGATCCACATTGGGTATCAAAAATGGTGTGGATATTAGTAAATATTCAAAATTACGAGCATTGTTAAAAAGGCAAAGTGATGGATATAGGTATACCTAAAAAGTCTAGGGTTTTCACAAAGGAAGAAGTGGATCGGTTCCTGGATATGGCACCTGATAATGTATATTTGATGATAAAGGTTGTTCTAGTATTAGGAATTGGAGGTGCTATGCGTTGTGACGAACTAGTTCATTTGAAAATTGATGACATTGAAGATATGGACTCGGTCCTGGTCGTAAAAATTATGCAGACAAAAAACAAGAAACCTCGTTTGTTTACCATATTAGACGATAATTATTTGCGTTTATTTCGAAAATATGTTGCACTAAGAAGAACATCTGCTACACTTCTTATTGATGGTGGCGGTGACCTCACTTGTCTTAAAAGACATGGAGGCTGGAAATAGAGTACGGTAGCAGAAGGATATATTGAAGAATCACGTATCAACAAAGAGAATACTGCCAGAAAAATATTGCAACCTGACAAAGAAGGTACAAGTACCTGTTCAGATATTTCCTCGAATGTTTCATCAACAGTTATAACAAAAATTATTAAAAGTAATCGTGGCAAGGATTTACTTGTAGTTAACGGTTACAAGTTTAATTTCCACAAAAAACTGAAAACTTCAGAAGAAACTTGTTGGAAATGTACCAACAGAAAATGTAAGGCCTGTATCTATACATTAGGTGTATCAAGTGCAATATTCGTGACTAAAACTTCATCCGAACACTGTCATCTTGCGGACATTTCAACGTTAAATAGGCAAACAGTTTCTGCAGTTTGCAAGAGAAAAGCTGTTGACGATATTTCTGAAAAACTGTCAAAAATTATACGTATGGCATTGAAAGAAAATTTACCAGCGACACTAACAACCAGGGACGTCGAGTACGTTAGGAAGAATATGTATAATAGTCGACGTAAGTTTACACCAGCGTTTCCGAAAAATATTAACGATGTACATGAAATTTTGAATTCGATTGACGTAAAAACTTCGCGTGATGAACAATTCCTTTTTATTAATTGTGTTTTAATAATATCATTGTGTTTACGTGTCTTTCAAATCTTGAAGCTCTGGGGAAAACGCAACGAATCTACGTCGACGACACATTTGATTATTGTGCCAAATATTTCACACAAATGTTTACAATTCACGGTTTTTTACACGGACATTACATACCTTCAATGGTATGCCTTCTACCCAATAAAAAATCGGAAACATAAGAAAGACTGTTTCTTTTGGTTAAAGATAAGTGCTCCAAAATTAATATTAATTTCGATTTTAAGGAAATAGTGTGTGATTTTGAAATGGCCATACATAAAGCCGTTCGAAAAGTTTGGCCTTCCACCCAAATCATCGGATGCAGATTTCATCTCGCCCAGGCATGGTTCCGGAAAATTAAAACTATCGGTCTAGTTGTGGAATATAACGATGCGAGCAGTGATATTGGTCGGTGGTTGCACTTGACTTTTGGTCTTACTTATTTAGATCATAATGAAGTGGGTGATTTCGTTGCGTTCGAACTATTCGAAAATAGACCAAATGACATGAGATTGG
>CAJUYG010005575.1:0-13633 GCA_910591675.1 Galerucella calmariensis
GTATTTTTTGTATCATTATTTTTGTCTAGAAAAAATTGAAATTTCTGTGCAGTATGGTCCGAGATTAAAGAATGTAAGACAGTTACTTCAGAATCACCCTCGAAATTTGTAACAATGTTGTCTATACAGGTTCTACTAGTACTTGTTATTCTTGTGGGTTCACAAATAGTATGGTGCAGATTATATACATCTAATAAAGATAAAAGGTCTTGTAAATATTTAGTATTACTTAGAAAATCTATATTATAGTCACCTACCAGAAAAATCCAAGCTTTTTCAGTTGCAATATGAAGAAGGAGATCTTCAAGTCTTTCCAAGAATAATGCTACATCAGCACCTGACGGTCTATAAAGGCAAATGATTATTATTTTATTCCCCTTATTTTTTGTCTCACAACTACAACACTCGAAGATATTTTCTATTGCAAATACATTAATATCACTTCTTTCTTTACACTGAAGCTTCTCCGACACATAAATGACACTTCCTCCATGGGAGTTTTCCGCTTCTCTACAAAAACTTGTTACTGGCCAGAATCCCTTGATATTATAATTTTTTAATTGCTCACTTGTTTTCCAATGTTCAGTGGCGCAAAAAATTTTACAAGAGGGTTCATTACTTAGTAGAATTTCTATTTCGTCTATACTGTTTCCAATTGATTGTAGGTTTTGGTGTATTAGTGAAGTTAATTGTTTTGTACGTTGTTGTCTTTTTGTTAATATTGACCCGTCATTTGGTTTTAAAAATTCTGTTCAGGATCTGAGTAATTTACATATTTACGATGCTTTTTAACTTGTAAAATGTATGCTGGACAATTTATATCTCGTGCACTATGTTTTCTCTCAACTAGTCTTAGTTTTTTACAATTTGGGCAGTCTAGTCCTGCATTTTCTGCACAGTTCCTGGTTTCATGTTCCCCACTACACTTAGCACAACAATTTGGAGCATTACAATGTTTAGCAACATGCCCAAAGTTACAGCACTTAAAACACATGGCAATGTTGTAGTACTCTTGAACATATAATTTAGTTAAATCAAAACTGATTTTTTCATTTTTTATGAACCATTTAAATATTTCCGGTCTCATTTGCAATACCCAGTTTTCTTTTCTTTGATTTCTACATGGTCTCTTTGTTACATAACGTATATCTTCGATTAATTTTTCACCAAAACATATTTTGCTCTCCGGGTTTTGCTCAATTAATTCTTCTATAAACTCCTTTGGGTCATATCCCTTCTCAATTCCCGTAACCAATATCATAGGATCTGTATTTTCTTTTTCCTTTAGTAGGAAACCGCCTTCCTTGCCAAGTATATTCTTTATCTTAGTTTGTTGTTCTGCATTGTGACACTCCATGACTACAGTTCCACTTTGTAGCTGTGAGACTCTTTTGACATTTTCAGTGACTTTATTTTTTACAAGACTCCGCTTAATTTCATGTAAAACCATTTTTGCATCTGTTTGTTCATTTATTCTTATCGTCATTTCGTGTTTAGTTTCTTTTGGGGGAGTTTTCCATTCTTCTTGCTTCTGGTTTTTTTTTAATACGTTTTCTGGTTTTTGTCTCTGCGCCATAGAACTGTACGTCTTTTCCCCCATACTCTCGTGTTCTGTACTTTTCTTCATATTTATGTTACCTTGATTAAGCATGGTTACCCATTGAGCAAGTCTACAATTTTCTATCTCCAAGTGTCCAATTTTATAAGCCATTTTAGTCATGATTTTATGAATATTAAACAGAGCACATCTAGCTTCTCTTTTATCATATTCCTCTGTTTTTTTGGGATCATCATTTTCTAGCATAGAATGGATGACTCCTAAGGAATTTAGAACTGTTTCAAGTGATTTTAGTGTATGTTCTTCGTTCTCTTCAGATTCATTGAGATTCTGCTCCAAATTTAATTCTGTGTTATTACAATCTTCTATCTGTTTTCTAACTTTATGTCTTTCAGTATCTTCAGGAGTTGTGTTTGACCTTATTCTTTTTCCATTTTCTTTTTGGTCTTCTCTATCATCTTCATTTGGTATGCGGGTTGGGGAGTGTGATAATGAACTTCTTGGTCTAAATACATCAGATTCATCCATTTTCACAGTACTATTTTCATCATCGCTTTTTTGAATATCCTTGTTTAATCCATTTTCACCAACAATCATTGGTGAAGAATTTGACCGGCCCCTGTATGTATTAACATTAAATTTATCGGTTTTGGACTTTTTTTGCGATCTAGTTTCCACACCGTCCAGTATACTCGATTGATTTATTAATTCTTTATCTTGATTGTTTACAGAATGACTTGATTTATTATTTACCGGTAAAACTACATTTGACCTTACTTTAGGCGGTATACTTCTTCCATCACTATTTTCACTCATTTCTACTAACGAAAACTGCAATTAATTTAACGAACGGAGAACAGCAGAAACACGTCTGTTCACCTTGACATTCACTACACTACTATGTCAAAGTCGCGAAACGACGAGGATGATGGTGGGAATGCTGACCGGACATTGTAGGCTGAGGAAACACATACACACAATTGGCCTTGTAGATAACAGCCTATGCAGGTTCTGCCAGGAAGAAGACGAAACCGCGGAGCACATACTCTGTGAGTGCGAAGGCCTAGCGATGGTGCGGTTCCACTTACTCGGAGAAGAAAAACCTAGGGCAGAGAGCTACGCAAAGGAGGCGGTATCCAGGCTATTAGGTCTAATAAAAAGAATAAAGCTAGATATTGAGCTCTAAATATATTGAGGACCACAATAGATCTGCAAAGGTCGCAGTGGGATAGGACAAAGAGCCACTCCAATTCTAATCTAATCTAATCTAATATTATCTAAGTTCTATGAGGCAGTTGATGGAATGACATGCAGTTACAGGCGGAATCTTGGGAGTTGGTTAAATGTCGTTGTCGATTCCAGTAGGTTATCTGTGGTCGATCCTCTTCAATTAGTAGCATTTGTTAATAACTAGTGGGTTTGGCTTTTTTCCTTAACTCCGTTCTTCCAAATGAAAGCATGGGGAAGAAATAATTTATTTTGGTGCTCTACTATTGGGCTTAGTTGCCTTTGCATTTTTGGGGCCCCCTCAATTTCGTGAGGGAAAGTTTTGTTCGAGGAATCACCGCTTCTGCCAGAATCCAGCCGTCAACCGCCATTGTGGCTTGTCTTGCTACTGGTATCCTTATTTGTCTGGGAGCTGAAAAAGACAAAATACAACATTGTTGGTACCTCCATAAAAACGTACCAACAGTCCATCACCATCTTACTTGTTGGATAGACAGATTTTCTCCTCTTTGTGTTCAAGAACCGTTAAGATGGAAGACTTACTTTACTCTTACACTACTATTAGTATTCTGACTTCAGGATCCTTCCCAATTATGGGATACAGGTTTTATTTTTCTCCTCAATTTTCTTCCTTCGAAATTTAAGTTGTATCCAACCATAATTTCATTGAGTTTTCCTCACCTACTGCTAATTGATGTGTGGATACAGTTTAATTTGAGGTATATTGGTCTTCAAATTTAATTTCTGATAATGAAATTGCATAAACTCACTAAGATAGATTTACTCTGAGTACCCTACTATTCAAATTCAATTTTTGATTATAAAATTCTATTGTTCAAATACAATTATTTTGAGTATTCTACTATTTAAGCTCAATTTTGTGATAATAGATGAGGTTAACATGTATACAGGGTGATTCATTAAGAATATTCAGTCTCTGAACTGTAGATTCTAGACCTCAAAATATGATGATTCTGCTCAACATGCCCCATGCAAATATTGCTAGTTTCCGAGATACGGGGTGTTCAAAGTTTAAATTCAAATTTTGATTTTCGCAATAATTCTTTGTTTTGACAATTTTTTTTGAAAATTGGAAATTTCACGTTTTTTGGCATGAGGAATCATAATTTGCACTCTAATTTAACATTGCTAATAGAGGGCGCTAGTTACAATTGTTTGTGTTGATTAAATCAAAGTAAACTTTTTTTGGGCTGAACTTTAAAACAATAAAAAAAATTGAAAAGCGTTAAATTTCACGAAAAAAATTACTCTCCTTTGATTCGTGTAACTCAATCGGTTATCGAGTTATTTGCTTCCAAAAAGTTCAATAAATTTTAATTTTTTCATAAAAAAATTTATTATTCCTCAAATATGTAACAATAACAAATTTGTGAACAAAAATAAAAAACTTCAATGCAAATGCTCAAAATGCACACCATTTACTTCAATACACTTTATGATCCGCTTTCGTAAAGATCTTTGAATATCAAATAGTCCTTGTCTATTATTTTTAATTACATCCGCGGCTTTTTCTATTTTCCGTCGCAGTTGTGGAAGAGAAGTATTTTTTTCTTTGTAAACTGATGCCTTCATTTGCGACCAAATTGAAAAATCCAAAGGATTGAAATCAGGGCCTTTTGAAGGCCAAGCAAACTCACTTCCACGACCAATCCATCGATGCGGAAACTGTTCGTTTGAGTATTGACGAACTTGTAAAGAATAATGTGGTGGTGTCTAAAAGTGGGAGGTATATCCTCTAGTAATTCGTGTGAATGTTCTTGAAGAAAATCTAAGGAAAGAGGTCCATTTAAATTGGTTGGCAGTTCGTAAGGACCACCACACCAAATGTTAACCTTAAACTCGTGCTGAAAATGTGTTTCCCTCATAGAATGTGGAGTTTTAAAATCCCACAAATGATTATTTTTATAATTAAATATTCCTCGTCTGGTAGATGTTGCCTCATCAGTAAAAAGAAAATCTGGGTTAACATTTTGTTTATTTTGCAAAAAATGAACAAAATGTAGACGCTTAGGTGAATCTTGAGGTAATAAATTCTGAACAGGAGTGTAATGATATTTTTTTAATATAAAATTTTTTTTTAGCACCGTGCTCAGTTTTAGAGCGTAAGGACCCCGTTTCACCCAAGCGATTGTAAAGATTTCGAAACAGTTTGTAATTGGGTTGCCTTTGATTTGGGTATAATTGTAAATATCTTCGAGCCGCAGCTGGACCACTATAATTTGACTAAGCAAACATACAAAAAATCATATCGCGCATCTTATTATTGGAAAAATCGTTATGCCTAGGAATTATTTGATAAATAACTATTACACTTGTTAATTACTGAATTTTTAATAAATGGTATACTAATGTATTACTTATTCTTATTATTATCCAATTTTTGCTTCTATACAAACTGTCTAATAGCGACACAAGCCTACTTGAAAAGAAAACGAAAAATCAAACCACGGCTTAATTCACGAATGTGATTTTGAAGAGATCTTTACGGAAGCGGATCATAAAGTGTATTGAAGTAAATGGTGGGCATTTTGAGCATTTGCTTTGAAGTTTTCTATTTTTGTTAACGAATTTGTTATTGTTACATATTTAAGGAATAATAATTTTTTATGGTAAAATTAAAGTTTATTGAACTTTTTAGATGCAAATAACTCGATAACCGGTTGAGCTACACGAATCAAAGAAGAGTATCTTTTTTTTGTAGAATATAACACTTTTTAATATTTTTTTATTATTTTAGTTCTAAGTTTAGCCCAAAAAAAGTTCACTTCGATTTAATTAACACAAACAAGTGTAACTAGCGCCCTCTACTAGCAATGTTAAATCAAAGTGCAAATTATGATTCCTCATGCCAAAAAACGTAAATTTGCAAATTTTCAACGAGAAATTGTAAAAACATAAAAAATTATTGCGAAAATCAAAATTTAAACCTCGGAAACTAGCAATATTTGCATAAGGCATGTTGAGCAGAATAATTATATTTTGAAGTCTAGAATCTACAGTTCAGAGATTGGACATTCTTAATGAATCACCCTGTATATTGGTGTGAACCTATTATAGCTATGATGTGATAAATTCGTATATTAGTCCAATAAATGAAGACGGAAAATACCGTCAACATGGGCATCTGGTCCAGCAAGGAAATTTTTTTTCAATTCGCAGGTAATAGTGGGTACATTGAACCCCCAAAATGTCAGGTGCCTGAAATTTGTGGGAGGGTCGGAAAATGGCTCTAGAGATCCCGAAAATCCGTCTTCCACCGATATCTCCCGAACTGCGATCACTAGGGAATTTTTGTTCCGACAAAAAATGAAGAACATTTCATTACCTACAAAAGTTGTCCCCACAATTTTTTTCGTTACACCAATATTTTTTGCAAAAATGGTGGTTGAACAGTTCGCAGTTTTCTGAAACTTAAAAACTGGCGCTTCTAGCCCAAAATCTGGGATGAGGGACCCTAAAAATACACCAATTTTTATGTTTAGGCCTCCAGGCATCTATGGTAGATGGCGCCACCTTGCATTTTCGCAACCGCGAAATAACTAAGGCCATGAAAAGAAACATGAAAATGATCGATCTCTTACCCACTCTCGGGGTCAAAAAGTTATCGCTTCCTTTAAAATTGAGACCCTGGCCTGCTTTTATTGGACAGACCAATCCTAGGAATGATTGTGTGCGAAAAGGATTGAAAGTAGAAGCTAAAATTGCGAAAATAACTGTCCCATTCTTCATTACCGAATACCTCTTCCTACAAGCGATGAACTTCCACAGACGATACCTTCTCCAGGAACAAATGGTGGTTGTCTTTCCTGGTCTTGCTAACATTTATTAGGGTTTCTAGTCCTCGGGTAACCGTTGTAACGTCTAGAGTCAGATCTTGATCACAAATGAAACACACGGGCGTACTAGAATCCTCTGCGACTTCCATTTTTCTAAAGGAATGAACTTATGATCCTAATTAAAAAAATGAAACCTCACCATGTGTTCCAAAAAAAAGAAGCTCAATAATTTTCAATATTTTCCTGTGTTTTTTATCAATAAAAATTTCAAAATTTCTTATTTAATGATTACAAATTAATAATGACTTTAATTTCACTTTTTACACTGGAATATTACTAATTTATTCTTGAAAAATCACGGAAGAGATAGTGTTTACATGTAAAATTGTCAGTTGTTGACAAACAATGCAGCAGAAAACATCCACGTGTACACGCACTATAGCAGACGCCGTTGACCACACTATAGATGGGTGGCGTGGCGGCGTGCGAGAATAAAATGAGGCATCCATCACAACAAATTCAGAGACAAATTTCTTTTTAATGCATTAAATGAAATACTGGATACACATATCAAAGGAGAGTTCACAATGTGACCTTTCATCGGGTATGATGCTTGACCAGGAAGAATTTTACTGTAAAGAGAAAAAACTGTTTGAAAAACCGAAGAATTGCTGTCTTCCCTCAGAAAACTGGAAATTTGCCCGATTTTCCTGAAAACCCAGGGGTCTGTGCCAAAAAGAATTATACCATCGGCAAGAGGATATTCTAACCTTTCTCCCAATATCAATTAAGTATAAGCGGGTTTGACAGTTCATCATCGAGAAATTCCCGATAAACCAGAGCGCTCGGGAAAACTCCAGAAATCCACAAAAATCGCCTCTTGGAAAACACATTATTTAAAAAAATACGGGCGAATTATTGGTAGCATTGTTTCGGAATAAATAAAGTACCCCCCAAAGAACTATTAATGAAATAACTATTAATAAAAATAATATTAATAAATCCATGGAAGCATTGAAAAATCTAGCAAAGACGAATTTTGGCCTGGTTTTCCAATGACCCAGGAGCACGAATTGAGTGGATGAAAACACGCCTTAGTAGCAACAGATCCCTTCTTTCACCCGCACTTTGATTCATTAAAAAATATTGATTTTCACGCGAGTTATTAAAAAATTAGTAATTCACTTAAGGACGTCATGCCCTCAGAGTGTGCTCTCTATAAGCCGGCCTGGAGCTCAATTTTGGGTCGGCGTTCGGGCCATTTATCTCGAAAACTATATAATTTTTCGAAAAAATGCTGATTATTTTTGTGGGCAAGGAACTGCTCTTTATTTTTTGTCTGAACAAAAATTCTCCAGTGGTCAAATCTCGGCAAATATTGCGGAAAAACGGATTTTCTGGAATTTCAGAGCCATTTTCCCACCCTTCCACAATGGGCAGGTACCTGACATTTTGGGAATTTAATGTGCCTACCATATCCTACAAAGAAAAAAAATTGCTCTTACTGGACCAGTTGCCCATGTTGATACCTTCGTTTACTGGACTATATCAAATGTTGGGTGAGGTTATAAATAATCAAAAGTCCTTGACAATACTTCACTTGACTCCAAGATTATTAGTGCTTGGTTTTTTTTGAAAGGTACCCTAGCTTTGATAAATTAGTAAATTTGTATTTTATATGAGTGGTGCTTTCAGCATTCACATTTTTCTATAAAATGGAGATAATAGAAACAACTAATCTGTTTTCGTTTTTTGTATTGGTCTACACTTTTAGCGCTCTCAATTTCTGCAGATACATTTACTTGAAAATATTTTCTTGACATCACTTTACTTTTCTTTTTATTTGTATGAAGTTGATAACTACAGTCTAAAATGAAGTGGTGCTCAGAGTCTACTTTTTATTCAATACATTTCAATTGTATGAAGATCCACAAATAAACAACAGTGCCTACGATTTATGCTCACGATGAACAGCTGCCTTTCGCACAAAAATTCTCATAAAACTGCTACAACACATCCAACAATTATTTTTTGAACGTTAATATGAAAACTTTCACCTCCAGTGAGCCCCAAAAACCAATCAAACCGCAATAATATTCTAAAAGTATTAGTTGTTAGTAGCAACGGAAGAACTGATACAGCGCAGAAGATGTATAGTGGATCCCATGACCCCCATTTTATTGATTTGCATCCCCAACACCAATTTTGAAGGGCAGCAGCACGATAATAATTTTGGGATAATTACTCCATACAAGGATAATGCTACAAGTCAATCTAATAAACTTGGCTAGTAGCACATTCGCAGAATTCATGTTATAGTCGGAGAAAAGCTGCCAATATTTTTTTTTCTATCTAAATATGAAAATTATGGAACATGAATGCCCTAGATTCAGGCACGTCGCGAATGAATATTAATTTTGAACACTTTCCAACTCACTTACTACTACTACTACTACTAAATGTGCAGGCGAGCCTTGCCCTGGACAACTCAAGCCAAGGTTCCGACACTGAGGCCACTGGCGGGCCCATTGTGCCAATCCTGCACCTAGTCATCCATGAAGCCGAGCCCTTCAATAAAGGCCACAACCTTTTTCAGTGGTTGCCTGCTTGTGTCTCCAGGAGCCATGACAGTGACTCCGAAGATTCGCCTGCGTAATACAGCCCAGTGTGGACACTCTAAGAGAACATGAACTGACGTTTCATCAGTCATGCCGCACCCCCTACATAGGGAACTTTCCTCTCCTCCTAGATTGTAGAGGTGCTTCCTCATACAGCAGTGCCCTGTTAGGAGTCCTGCTATCTTCCTTAGCCTACTCCTTGGTAGTTCAGTGGCTGCCCTGGCGTGTCCATCAGTCCATCCCTTCAGTAGAAGTTTGGATTGTCTAGGACCCTGCAGAGCATTCCAATGAGCGAGGTGCTGATTTCTCAGCCACTTCTTCGTCTCCTTGCGTATTCTTTGTTTTGTTAGGCCCAGGGTCGGGCCCGGGCCGCAGAAAGGAGCTGCCGCCTCTTCCGCAGCCAGTGCATCCGCCATCTCGTTGCCTTCAAAACCAGAGTGGGCTGGAATCCATTCTAGCCGCACCACGTTCCGCCTTGCAAGATTAGCAAGTAGTTCTCGACATTCGTTAGCAAGTGTTGAGTTGCCGGTATACCCACTCAGGGCTTTAATTGCTGCCTGACTGTCGGAGTATATGGTTATGCGTCGATCCACATAACCTCTGTCTAGGTTTATCTGCGCACATTCCAAGATAGCATATATCTCGGCCTGATATGCAGATACACCCTCACCCAATGGTACACAAACCTGTGTTCTTGGGTTCCTGGAGTAAATTCCAGCCCCTGCTCTATCACCGAAGCATGAGCCATCTGTGTACCAGACAATCCCATTAGGCTGTGTATTCCTCTCTTTTTCCCAGGACTCTCTATCCCGTATCATGGCCCTATATGGGGTAGAGAAGTAGTACTTACGCAGGCATTCATCAGCCGCTCTAGCCAGAACTGGAATATCTTCCAGGAGCCGGAGCTTCTTGACGTGCCTGCACTCTTCCCCTCTTCGCACGTATCCCAGCCGTTTCAAGCGTAGGAAAGCCCTCCTCGCCTCAGCCTCGATCACATGGTGAAGAGGCCGAAGATCAAGGATCACCTCCATCGCAACAGTTGGTGTAGTTCTCATGCAGCCAGTTGCCCCCAAACTGACCACCCTTTGAAGGCGTGCCAGTTGCGATCTAGCCGTGACCAAGGTTACCCTCGGCCACCAGACCAGAGCCGCATATGTGAGCATAGGCAGCATAATCACTCTATAGAACCATATGATCGTTTTGGGGGTCAGTCCCCACCTCGGACCAATGGCTCTCCTACACGCCCAATACGTGTTTGTCACCTTGCTTAGGCGACTATCAAGATGAGCCTTCCATGTCAGTGATTTATCAAGGATTACTCCTAGATACTTCACCTGTTCAACCACCGGCAGTGGTACTCCGTCAAGATTTAGACCCTCAGATCTTATACCTCTCTTTTTGGTGAAAGCAACTATATCAGCCTTGGCAGGATTAACTGCAAGTCCGTGTTCGTTACACCACCCATGTACCCTATTCAGAGCCCTTTGCATGAGGTCCCTGAGAACGGTAATGTGCCTTCCAACAACAAGGACAACGATATCATCGGAATACCCAATCGTTAGAAAGCCCTCACCGTTTAAAAGGGTTATTAGCTCGTCAATGACTAGGTTCCACAATGTGGGCGAAAGAACACCCCCTTGCGGACATTCCCTAGCGACGATTACTTTTGCCACATGGTGTTTCCATGTGGCCTCTACTGTACGGTTGCACAACATGGCCCCAAGCCAGTGAGTGATCATTGGCTCTATTCCATGATTTGCCGCAGCCCTACACATGGATCCTACAGGGGTGCTGTCAAACGCCCCTTGTATATCCAAGAAAGCTCCCAGGGCGATCATGCCATTCTCCAGCGCCTTCTCCACCTGAGTTACCAGTTGGTGTAAGGCACTTTCTCTAGCCTCGACCCACGTCCTAACGGAAGTGTTAGCTGGTTTAAAGTGGCGAAAATTGTTCTGAGCTAAGTAAAATTTATTTTCTTTTGTCAGCATTAATGAAGATACTTTATTTGGTGGAAGAGATATAGATAGCTATTATGTACATGAGTAAATAACAACAGTGGCGTGATTTATGAAAGCATAATAAGTTTGGAACCGTTAATACCATATACTCCATTTATGCTCAAGAATTCCAACGAAAAAATTTAAAATACAAACAAATTGATATAATGTCTTATAACCAAGCTGCGATGGAAGCACTCAGAGCCAATTGTCTTGGTACTTAATCCATATGGGAATGCAGGTAATTTCCTCAAGAAACTGGTGATGAAATAGCTGCTGAACTAGCTCACCAGCCCCTCGGGCTGGATCTACACCATTTGTGGACTGTCTAAGATACTCATGGGGCTGGAAGTCCAAAAATAGGAGGCAGAGAACTACACTCTTGCACAATACTCTGTGAGAAAGATAGGCAAGTACTAGATTGCAGATGCGAAAAACCTCCTATTGTTTGTTTTATTACAGGCAGTATACTGTCGGTTGGAAAATCACGAATTATCGTACTGGAAATCGAATAGGCTAAACACGTTTTCTTTAGGTCGACTCATGCTAAGATATTTGGTACTGGGTCGACTTACGCCCAAGGGACTGGCGAAAAACCTTTAGGAAACATTCTATTCGGAGCATTAAAAAAAAAAGAACAAAAGATCAATACTAGACGCATTTCAAAACAGACAGGAGAAATTACCATGCTCTGGGCAGTAACTTGATATTCAAGTTAATAAAAACACCAATTAAGTGATTGAGCCTATCGTTAAAATATTAATATAGTATTGAAGTCTTATCCTGTTCAGCTGTCACCATTACCGATTTTGTAGACAGATGTTCGTTTCCAATTGATTTATTCGAGAATAGTTGTGATATATACTCGTATAAGGCACGAAAGAAATTGAAGGATGCCAATGCTCCTTAAATATTTCAAAACTTGTATTGTTTGAAGACTACGCAGTAAAAAATAACAGAGTATTTCCGTAGATGTGGCTGTGATATTATAAACAAGTTTACCGTTTATTGGATATACTCCGAAAGGAAGGAAAAATGTCAAATTTGTGTCAGTTCATTTGTGTTTGCAGTGAATTTTATTTTATTTATATTTTTGTGCCAAATTATGAAGTACCTTTTCGAACTTCAAAGCCTATCAATGGAAAGCTACTGTACAGTGTCTTCTTGAGCCGAATGAATTCTATGTAAATGATCATTATTATTTATAGAAGCTCTGGTTTGTACAAAAATATTGCATCTTCATTTTTTGAAGTGTAAGAGTAGAACTGAATAACATGGCATCAAACACCCACACGTAACACTGGGTTATTTATAACGTTACTTATCACAATATCGACCTAATTCGAGTAAACTATTTAAGTGGAAAAATCAATTTATTTCAGATATTCAAGTCACGAAATACTGAATACAAAATGACTTAAGGTTGTCGTTACGCTCGCTTTTCACTCGATTTGAAAACTATTCAGACAATTCAACTAAATTGTATGGAATTGTACGGATTGTTGGAACTGGAAGTGATCAGTGCAATATTACATATGGTGTACCGCAAGGGACAGTCCTGGGTCCGGTATTATTCAATTTCTATATAAATGAATTGTTCCCAATAGATAGTACAGGACATGTGATTGGTTTTGCTGATGACACCGTCATCATTTACGATGGAGACAACTGGTTCAACCTGGAAAAGAAAACGGAAAACCAATTAGAAATAGTTATAAAATGGCTTAGCAAAAACAAACTGACAATAAATTAAAAAAAAAAAAGGTTCCACTTACTATTTCCTAAGAGTAACTTTACCAGTGTCCGTTTTGAGCCACTGGTAATACAGCAAGACAACCAAAACGCCATCATAAATCCTGTAACACATATTAAATACTCAAGGGTAGTTATAGACAAAAACTTGAAATGGGATTACCACATCAAATACATGGTGAAAAAATTACAATTTGATCTTTATAAATTCGACTATTCAAAAAAATGTGTACCCCAGCCCAGTACGCTATCTCAATGTTGCCAGTCAGCACGTTTCAGACCACAATGGCTCCAACAATCACAGCCAACGCTTTTCAGAACACAATGGCAGCCAAACACTTTTAAGCCACAGCAACAATAATATACAGGGTACGGCAGATAAACGGTCAATTAGAAATATCGAGAGAACTAAAGGTATCTGAATTATGAAAGTTGGCATGAAGGAGTTTTGAATAATGAGCTATTCAATGAAAATATTGCCGTAACCATTCTACTTCCGGTTATACCGGAAGTCGCACATACCTTTGTCATTTTTAATGGAAGACCCTGTATATTTTTAAATCTTAGGAATATTAACGTTATTCTGAACATTTTTTGTTAATACTTCTCTGAGCAGTCAGTGGGACGCACATGGGGACTGTCGCCCCGTGTGGTCACCTGGATCTACACTGCAATAATAAGACC
>CAJUYG010005576.1:0-13629 GCA_910591675.1 Galerucella calmariensis
TACTTCAATCTCCATCAAGAACACCACAACAGGATCATAAATATTATGCGTGATAATAGATCTTTTCTCCACTACTAGCTGTGAAGTTGACAAATATTGCTTTTTCTAGCCAACTCAGAAGTGAAATTTCTCTATTAGTGGTTAATAATTTTTTCTATTATTAACCTAGGTCAATAATGGACAAATTCTAATATTTTAAGAATACAGCGATAGTAGTTCAACAAAAACTTGTGCAACATAATTTTGTATACCCAGGAAATTGTCTATAACATATTTGCTGCTTGAAATTACCTTTAAAGATAAAATTATTTGGATAAAAATGCCATTGGTTTAAAATTCGAACGAGTACGTTCATAATATATCGAAAACTGACAGTGTATTATACCTGTCTCTCAGACGACGGAATAAATGCTTCCCGTGGTGCGTTTGTGGATTATTTTCAATTTTTGTCTTAAGTTTGACTATAAAAGTGAAAAAAATTGTATATTCACCATGGTGGGAAGACATTTACAAGCCTCGCACCTTATTCCGCTCGGTCAATAATACACCTTGGTGTATAATATACTATTATACACATAGATTCAAAAGTTTTGCATCACCTTCTTCGGATGCGAAGGAATTTTTTTTCGCTAACAATTTTTTGTTGGCTTGTTTATCAATGTTTACCATTTCAATATGTTCCATATTTTTTGCAATATACAGATGTTTACAGTTTTTTTTTTGAAAGATAACATTTTTAGTGATCATTTTATCATTCAAGGCATTTGATTTTTACGATTTTAGGTGCAAACATGAATCGTCAAGTCATAAGTGAGATTGACCGTGCAAGAATAGTGGCTTTAGTTGAAGAAGGTCATTCTCAAAAGTTCGTGGCAAACAGAGTTGGCGTTTGGCAAAGTGATGTGTCTCGTGTATGGAACCGGTATCTCCAGACCAATTCTCTTCGTGATAGACTTAGAAGCGGTAGAAGGCGTGTTACTAATCAGCGGCAGAACCGTTATATCCACTTAACTATCCAAAGAAACCCGACCATGGCAATACCAGCACTCCAAAGAGATATGAGACATGCGTTGGGAGTTCAAGTATCAATCTCGACATTACGAAGACGAATACTTGCGATAGGTTTGAGGTGTCGCCGACCAATAAGAGTGCCCAGACTACAACCTGAGCACAGAGTTCGCCGAATACAGTGAACTCAAGAACACGCGGCCTTGCCTGAAGAATTTTGGAATTCGGTGTTTTTTTCCGACGAGACAAGGATTTGTTTGGTACAAGATAGCCATCGAATACGTGTGTGGCGGGATCCAACGAGAGTTGCTCAGCTTGCCCATGCTCGCCCCGTGCCGCCCTTCAGAACAGGAAGTGCTATGTTTTGGGCTGGTATCAAGTTAAATGATCGCACAGAATTAATTCATGTGGAGGGAACGATGACTGGTGATAGGTATCTCAGAGAGATTCTACATCCTCACGTGAGACTATGGCGCGCAGCTGTTGGCAATTCCTTCGTTTTTATCGACGATAACGCCCGACCTCATCGGACCAGAGCTGTAAATGAGTACCTTGAAACTGAAGGGATCAATCGTTTGAACTGGCTTGCCCTATCTCCTGACATTAATCCCATAGAACATGCTTGGGACATGCTTGCCAGGGCAGTGGCAACAAGCAGAAATCCACCCAGGAGTGTACAAGAGCTTGTTCATGCGGCCCAAGAAGAATGGCGAAATATTCCTCAACAGAATATCAATAATTTGGTAAACAGCATGGACAGGCGACTTCAAGCTTGCATAAATTCTAGAGGTGGAAATACTCTTTATTAAAAGTTCTCATGCAGGTTTTCCTATAACCTTTTCATTAAAAAGAATCAATTTGTATTTAATTTATTTAATTTCTAAGAATACTTTTTATGTTCAAAGCAAGTTTATTATTGGATAATAAAAATTTTTGACAAATATACACGTTTTTTTATTGAAACTAATTATTTGATTAATCTCTGATCCATTTATAATGAACACTTTTTTTTTTCGGAGATTTGGGATGATGCAAAACTTTTGAATCTATGTGTAGTAGAGAATAGCAACAAATCCACTGTTACGTTAAATTTTAATAAATTGCACCTCCACTATCTGTACTTTTAATAAAAAAATGTTTCTTTGTGTCGAGCTATACATTTTCCGCAGAATATTCCTCGGACATTGACAAACGCCGCATAATTTTATGACAAATTTCTCAAGCTCGTTCCTTGTTACCATCCCTCAGACTTCGGAACGAGGTTTCTATTGTTATAAAATTATCTCGTTTATTATCAATGTCCTGGGGATATTACTACTAATAATTTTCCATGGGTTCTAGAGTTTTATCTCGAATGCAATAATTTCATAATTTGTTTAGTAGTTTTTCATGTTCAACAGTATCGACAGGCTTGGCTTAAATCTAAAAGGACTGCTTTATACAGGGTGTCCCAAATAAGAGTGACTGATTTTAAACATAAATGCTCAGCTTATTAATTGCTCCAAAGAGATGGGGTTTTCACTAGTTTCACTAGTTTATCAAAGAGATTTTTTTAGGCTTGGCTGGCATTTCATCCCATCAACACAGGGTGCTTTACTAATGTTGGTCAAATTCAAAGGGGAAAATATGTATTATTTTAAATGGAACACCCTATAATTTTTGATCTCATTCGAAAGAGCAATCATTCTCCTTTCCAAAAATGTATAGCTTCCTATCTTTTGTTTCATTAACCACAAAGATATTCGAGGTTTCATGTAGTAGTACATTTCTAATTAGTAATTTCATATGAACGTATTTTGATACCTTAAATCAACTCATGCTGTGACCGTTTGACGCATAACAACAAAATCAGCAATTTTGACCACCACATTATTCGTTAATAGCACGAGATTCATTAAAAACGTTTTTTAATGATAAGTGGATTGGTCGAGCTGGACCAATTGAATGGGCACCGCGGTCTCCTGAATTAACTGTCCCAGATGTTTTTCTCTGGAGATATGTGAAGGATAGGTGCTACAATCCTAAGCCTAACAATTTAGCAGAACTAAAAAATAATATCAGGAACATTATTGAAAACATTCCGCAAGAAATGTTAGAAAATTCATTTGAGAATTTAAAATTTATTGTAACTTTTTTGTTCTTCCTTCTTCATATGTATTGAATAATGTTATCATGTTTTCTTACTAAATAAACTGTTTGTCAGATTTGTTGGCAATTATTCATGTAATTAAAAATGTACTACTACATGAAACCTCGAATATCTTTGTTGTTGATGAAACAAAAGATAGAAAACTATACATTTTTGGAAAGGGCAATGATTGCTCTTTCGAATGAGATCAAAAATTATAGGGTGTTCCTTTTAAAATAATAAATATTTTCCACTTTAAATTTGACCAACATTAGTAAAACACCCTGTGTTGACGGGATAAAATGCCAGCCAAGCCTAAAAAAATCTCTTTGATAAATTAGTGAAACTAGTGAAGACCCCATATCTTCGGAGCAATTAATAAGCTGGGCATTTATGTTTAAAATCAGTCACTCTTGTTTGGGACACCCTGTATTTTAATTAATCCTCCAACGCACTCACTATTGTTTTAAGGAGGTCAATTTATTGCATTTTCAATATTAGAATTTGGGGTTGGGTTGGCTTGGGGTTAGTATGTCATAGCACCGCCCATTTGTTCGAAAAATGTTCAGTATTAAATTGATAAGTTGATTTCACAATGCCAGGAGATCTCTTTTACACTATTTTGACACATGATATTTATTGTCTGGACACTGAAACAACAGCTTTATAAATTGATGTTGAGAATAAACGAATAAATAAATAAAATATGCGCATGCAATACATATACATTGCCTGTAATACTTTTAAGAGGCACCTAGAAGTATAAACTTCTGTATGTGCCTAATAATTTTTTTTTATTCTTATATATTTTATATATGTAATGAGCATGTAATGCATAAGCTATCCATTTGAAAGGCACCTAGAAGGAGGAGCTTCTGTATGTGCCTATTAAAAAAAATTTCTTATATTTTATACATTTAAAATAATGACACTATTGAATTAAAATAACTAAAATCTAACGTATAATTTTTTGACAATATTTAAAAATGGAAAAGTTTAATTACTTTTTATCACAGTTTGTTTCGAGGTATTAAATAAGTATGTTTTTAAATGTTTCCAAGTTTCTAACAACATATGTTCTACATTGTTTCTTAAATGAATTCAATTTGCTTATATTTCTGATATCAACGGGTAATAAATTATAAAATTTAGGTGCTAGGTAGTCAATAAATTTCAAGTTCATAGTTGTATTGCTTCGTGGAATTTTCAACTGTTTGTTGATGGTGATGGAAATATCTATATTTAAATGGATTTCATCTCTTAGTGGTCTTCCCATAGGAGAATTCAAAAAGTTATCGGGTAATTCAGTTTTTGGAACTTTAGTTCTTTACGTCAGGTTATGTTTGAGCGACCAGGGGTCGCGACGCAAAAGATCTGACCGTTACGCGTTACGTTACGCTACGTTATGTTACGTTGCTTCGTTATGTGCCTTGCTTCGTCATGTGCCTTGCTTGCGTGCTTGTGCCTCCTTAGTCTCTCTCTCGTTTACGAAGCAGCGATTCATATATTCCGGCCAGGATTCGAACCCGGTCCGCCCGCGTGGAATGCGAGCATTCTACCACTGGACCACCGACGCTATATTAAAATTCTATGCAAAGCTGGTATTCGCAGTGCTGGTGATTTACTTGAATTTGTTCGGATAAATTTTTACTATTATTTCCATAATTTTTTTTGCGTGATTAAGGGGTATAGCACATTTACTTTTCGAAATACAGGGTGTTGAAATTTGGAAAACTTGAATGTTTTAATTCGATAACTTTAAAATGGATGGATGGATTGATTTGACATATGGCAGGTTGTTTTTAAATGTAAAAGGGCATATCTTGATAGAAATAGTAGTTTGTGCAGCTAGTGTGGATATGATGGCCATATCGCACGAGGACGAAGTTTGAGCACGACGCCGTAGGCGGAGTGCTCAATCGTTCAAGTGCGATATGGACAATCCACACGAGTCGAACAGCATACTTTTTCTACGACCCACTTAAGAAAAAATCTAAAAAATAAAAATTTCTATAAACTGTAATATAACTTCAAATTAAAAATTTAACAATTCAATTTTATGTTTCCACTAATTTTTGTGTGGTAAACGTACAGTTCTTGAATGTCCAATTTGTATAATGCTACGGTTTTCCTTTTTAAATATACGATGCTGTTATAAGTAGATGTCGCCAGTCGGACTCCCTCATGAAGGGTACCGTACCATTATCTATAATAATGAATATTCTGCTAAATATTTCAAACGTCTACCTGTTGTCGTTATTAATATCAAGCAGAAATAATTATTTAAAAATAAAATTAACAATAAAAAATTTTTCTTCACGGGGAATCCAACCCGGGTCCACCGCGTGAGAGTCTGGCTTGCTTACTACTGCACCACCGAGGAATATGCAAATTGTTTATCTATAACGTCAGATGTACCTATTACATAATTTTTGCTTAAAAGGAACTGAAGTTCCTTCCGTGTGTCCCGCGACACGCTCCACTTTTTTGTATTTTAACAGTCGTTTTCTCGCCAATATTTGTGAAGAATTTGTTAAACTCTGTTGCTTTCTCTGAAGGTTAATTTCACCGAAAAAAAAAGAACTGTGTACAGACGTGCTCCGTTGTAACTTATCCAAGCGTGTAATATCCAAGAAGGTTATTCAAAGAGCACCTCACAAGCGTATCCTTGGACGCCGAATTCCGACTCGACAAACATTCTTCGCTTCTCAGCGGAGAATGTGGGAAATATCCAACAACTCCATTACAAGATCGTCAGAAATGAGACAAGACGTTGATAAACAGTATTGGATTAACGAGAATCTAAGCGTAGGTTAGTTAATTAAGCAGTGTGAGTTATTATAACTCGTTGATGATCGAATTGACGATGGTGATTAATCAAATCGTTGCTTCTAGCTAATACATTACGTTTATTTAGTATGAATTCAAATGTGAAGCTCCAAGGCTGCGCAAATCAAAGTTGGGACATTAATTAAATATTAATCCAGGTTCAAAGAACATACTTCTTTTGAGTAAGAAATGATGGAACCTAAATCTCAAGCACAAAATTATTGGCATATTTATATAGAATAAATTAGATACAAATTTCGACTTCATTATATTTTTATTGAATACAGGGTGATTCATAAGATTCATAAGTAATGGGCCAAATTGTAAATCTACGTTCAAAAGGCCAAAATAATAATATTTTCATTAACAATAATGGGTCTTAGTCTGCTCCTTACTGAGGTACAGGATGTAAAAGCGAAAAAAATAAAAAAGATTTTTGTTAATAGATCAGCTACTTTTCTACATAATGACTTGAAAATTGGGTATGAACTAGTTTTTGTAAAGGTAAACAAGAATGTGTGAGAGGATTTGAGTTAACTCGTAGATGTCGCCACATGCGCCATATGAATTAGATGAAATCAGCTACAAATTTTTTATCGCTCATTATTTTACAACTTACTTATTTAATTTGGATAGCCCCATCATTTCTGTAGAAAAAAGCTATACCTCTTCGATCTTCAAAATATTTCGATTTTAGAGATATTTGAATTTTACTAATTCACTACACTACAGTTCACGGTGGTCGACGTAGCTCGGTAAGCTCTATCGTTATAAAAAACATGTCTGATTAAATGAAGAGTGACAGAAGTAAATATTCTTCCATACAGCTTTGAACTTCCCAGCATTGTTGTTGAATTCCTAACATTTATTTTTCTTCATGATGGTCATTGAAATATGTAAAAAAACGTTCCATTCATTGTATACTTTTTTTATTCAATAAAATATATAAACTTGATGATTATTGCTTCATTTTTCTCACTTCAGGCATTATATGGTCCATTTTTTGACATTTCATTTAATTTCACTTAACTATTTGATTGTTATTATTGTAATATCAATCTAATGTTAAGTAATTTTAGATGGAATATCAAAAAATATCTTCTTCTTTTTCGGCTGTTAGCGAAGTTCACAACCATCTTAGCCCGCTCAGCTAACGAACGCATTTAGGATGATGGAGTATACTAACAATCAAAGGAGAGTTACAAACCCACAAACATGAGTTAAAAATGGTGCACCACCTTTCTGATGACGACCCCGACAGAAGACTCGAATTCTGTGAATGTATGACAAATAAAATTAGTCAAAACCCACATTACACAAAAACAATTGAGCCGTTAATTCTTGAAATTCTGGAAGATAATCCAAATGAATTCGGCCATCTGGAAATAACATTCCAACAAGATGGTGCTTCTGTACATTATTATGGTGCAGTAAGACGTTACCTAGATGAAGAATATCGAGGTAGATGGATCGGCCGGCGAGGTCCTATAGAACGGCCACCTCGGTCACTAGATCTGACACCATTAGATGGGGGTACTTGAAATCCAAGGTTTATACTACGGCACCAGATAGCATTGGCCTTTTTGAAAGAAAGAATTATTGAAGAATGCAATACAATTTCAGCTGACACTTTCGAACAAGAGTTTACTAATAGGATGTATTACTGTCAGGAAGTAGACGGAGCACATTTCGAACACTTGCTATAATAATCCATTGTTGATATTTGATTAATTAAATTTAAAAAAATAATTTCAATAATTTTGGTATTCATTTAATTTATCCGTCAAAATTAGTTTAAACCCAAACAAAATTAATATGGCTATGTAACCAATGTCAATGCCTTTCAAACGAGATATGACTTGCCATAAGGTCCTATTTAAAATTATTGGCCAGAGTGGCACTGTGACGCCATCTATTACTATTACGTGACCTGTTACCATTCGTGGAGAAGTTTACAATACTTTATTTCCACCCTCAAAATTTTATTAATGTAAGTGTAGCCGTTCAAAAGATACGAGAGGGGGAGGGGACTTTTGAATAGCACTGTATAGATTAAAAAATCACGTCAATGCTCAAGCTTTTGTTACTAATAAATAGACAACAAGTATTTACGTAGTAAGGTATAAAACAAACAATGTAATATCATATATTTAAGTTGATGGACGATTGCGCCGATTGTGTAAGCTGAAAAAAAATAACCGGAATGAAAACTACCCTTAATAGTGCAAATGGAATAAAGCCGTGCCGGTCTAAATACATTTGTAAATTATGCGTTGTTTGTTATCCATTTTTCCGGATCGCTATAATCAGATCCCTTGCAAAATAGGAGAGGGGCATGTGAAGTTTAAATGAATTTTACACTAGGCACTCTAATTGAAAGTAATCGCTATACGGCAAATAATTATATTCAAACTAGTACGAGCTAATGTATATCAAGATTCCGTTATTTACATCAGTAAAAGTTCTATAAAAACGTGTAAATATTTAAGTGATACAAAGCGCTCGCAGTTAGCATTTGCTTTGATTACGTTTAAGCCACAATGTTCACGAGTCCAGAATATCAAAACGTACGAAACTTCCGAAGTGCGCATACGCACGTGTCGGTAGCATTAATTAGAACTTGTTCTATTTTCGAGCGAGAAGTCGCTGCGACCTGGTAACATTTCTGGTGGATTTTGACGTACCAACCCAAAATTTATATTGGCTACGCTCTGACATTGCCGTTACTGTCAATCATAGATAGCCTTTATACAGGGTGTTTCAAAAAAAGGTATAAAAAAGGATAGGTAAAAAACTGAAAAATAATTGGGGTTTGCTTAATAAAATTTCTTTCTAACGCCATCCGTTTTCAAGATAAAGGGCGTTGAAGAAAATAAAAAATTACACATTTCTTACGATTTTGCCGAAACTACTGGCACCATTGTAATGAAATTTTATACGAATATGTTTTGAAAGCTGATATATCCCATGAATTTGTTTTTATAACTAACTCTCATAGAGGGCGCTAGTTACACGATTCATACAACGTATTATTCAAAATAACTTTTTTAAGGGTAGAATTATTAGTCAAAACTCCAAGTGAACATAAACATCGTTTAATTCTACACCAAAAAGGTACTCTTGGTAAAACTCGATATTATGTACCGTTTTCGGAATATTTTGATTTGAAAATTATGAAGTAATAACCGCTCCTCGTATAAGTTAATGATAAATTTATTAATTAAAAAACTTACAATAAGAAAATTAAAATAAAGACAAAGAACATAACTTAAAATTCAATTAGATTAAATGTTCAAAATGTCCTCCGTTTTCACGAATACACAAGTCTATCCTTTTTTCTAAAGAATCCATTAATCTTCTTAACGGTTGGGGATCATCTATGATGTCATTAAAGTGACGTTTAATTCTGTCTATTAATTCTTGACGAGAATTCACCTCTGTAGCATAGACTTTTTCCTTAATATACGACCAGACTGTGTAGTCCAAAGGATTAAAATCGCATGACCGAGGAGGCCAATGAATCGGAGCTTCTGCACCTCTACCAATCCATCGATTCCGAAAATTGTTACTCAACCAATTACGACACCTTCTATCAAAGTGCGGTGGAGCTCCATCATGCATAAAAAATAATGATGTTCGCTCATTTATCGATAAATCTTCTAATATCTCAAATAAGTGATTATTTAAAAAATCAAGGTACATATCACCACTTAAATTTCCAGGTAGAATATAATAACCTATTAATCTGTTACCTAAAGTTGCTGCCCTAACATTAACTTTAAATGAGTGTTGGTAATGTGATACCCTTTTGGCTTGTGGATTCTCATCACACCAGTAGTGTGCGCTATGGGAGTTAAACATACCTTGTCGCGTAAAGGTGGCCTCGTCCGTAAAAAGATTACATTTTAAAAAATTTGGATTGAGGGCTGTCCTTTCTCGCAATGTTTCACAAAAATCGACTCTAACCGGTAGATCGTCCGGCAAGAGTTCTTGAACTTGTCTGTAATGGTAAGGATGTAGCTGCTGCTCTTTAAGTATCCGCCAAGTAGTTGAAGAAGATGTATTTGTTTGTCTTGCCATATTCCTTACACTTAATGTTGGATTTTGATCAACTAAATTTAAAATAATATTTTCTTTATAAATTGTTCTTGTTGTTCTTGGTCTACCTGAATTTATTTTCTTTGGTCTTACATTCCCAGTTTCTCGACAACGTCGTTCAACTGCTCTAAATGTTTTTTTACTTGGTAAGTTTCTTCTAGGAAACTTTTCTGCATAACGCGTAAAAGCTGCACTAGAGTTTCCTAAACACTCGCCTAAAGTTAATAACATGTCGGTGTATTCAACATTTGAGTACATTTTGTTTAACAATATCTAATTTTACAAATGACAAGGTTTCAAAACTCTATTTAGTGTTGACTTATTGTCATAACAATCAATAAATGTCAATTTTACATGGCAAACTTAGAGAAAAGCCAACTTTATCATTAGTTTATACCAGGAGCGATTATTACTTCATAATTTTCAAATCAAAATATTCCGAAAACGGTACATAATATCGAGTTTTACCAAGAGTACCTTTTTGGTGTAAAATTAAACAATGTTTATGTTCACTTAGAGTTTTGACTAATAATTCTACCCTTAAAAAAGTTATGTTGAATAATACGTTGTATGAATCGTGTAACTAGCGCCCTCTATGAGAGTTAGATATAAAAACAAATTCATGGGATATATCAGCTTCCAAAACATACTCGTATAAAATTTCATTGCAATTGTGCCAGTAGTTTCGGCAAAATCGTAAGAAATGTGTAATTTTTCATTTTCTTCAACGCCCTTTATCTTGAAAACGGATGGCGTTAGAAAAAAATTTCACTAAGCCAACCCCAATTATTTTTCTGTTTTTTACCTATCCTAGAGACGGTGTTACCTTTTTTTGAAACACCCTGTATATAACAGTTATTTATGATACAAGTGTGTGAAGTTATACTTTTGCGCACGAGTTGCGAAAATGCAAGGAACGAGCGTAGCGAGTGCCTTCTTTGTAACGAGAGAAAATGAAGACAATTATTTAAATTACTAATTATAACATTGGGTTATTTGTCTTTTTTGAAGTAACACATATTTTTTACTATGTCTGACACTTCTGTCAAATTTACTGTCAACACAAAAGTTTATACAACAAACGACTAAATTCAAGGCAACTAGATAATCACGTAGCAAAAAAGACTGTTAAAATGAAAGCTCCATTTAAAAAGCATTGGTCATTCACGCACGCTTTTGGGTGTTATAATGAAAGTCCCATATAAAAAGCATTGTTCATTTACGCACGCTTTTTAACGTATGTATATAGTATGATTTCACACATATTTTGGTTCGTAAATGCCTAAGTTTAAAGGTGGACGTAGATGAAATTGTTTTTTAACGCCTTTTAACGTCTTTTGTAATGATTTGGTTTTGGCATACAAATTTCAGTTATTAGTTGTCAAGTCCATCAAAGGGTAGGCGTAAGTATGATTTCTAAAAATACCTTGTGATAATATCTGGATATGGATACTGTGTTTTTGAATTCACAAGATATCTGTTCATAAAACTGTCATTACTCTGACACGCCTCAAATTCTTGATCGACTAATCTTAGTGCTCCTCGGTGGTCTCTTTTTGAAATCCAGAGTCTTGCACACTATATAACGGGCAAGAGTTCTTTTACAAGTGTGTTTACTTCTCGTAGTTAGTAGAGCAACACAAGACATAATACTGATTACTGTTACTATAACATTGCCCTAAATGTCTTACTGGTCCATTTTGTTAACTCCACTACTTAATACTAGAGAAACTACTCCTATTTGCTTTATCTTTAACCAGGTTATGAAACAACAAATGCCAATTTTCTTACGAAGTTGGCAGATGGTTGCCAGCACTTAACGTTTCCTCTATGCCTGGATGCCACATAAGAAACGTGTAAATTGTTACTTATTTTATATTGCTTCTTACGGAAGGTTGTCAAACATCAGGTTTGTTCACTGTTCCTCATTCAATTTATAATAAATTAGGGGATTAAGCAGACATAAAGTAAAAAGAAACCCCAAATCTGCTTTCACACAATACTTATGAAAAATTGTCTTTTCATTTTTTTATCAATCTTTCTCGTTTAAGGCTACACAAAATGGAAATTTCAAAGAGATAGAGGTTAGTTCGCCATTTAACCCTTTCTATAAGTAAGCAACCCTTTTTCGTCAACGCTTTATGTTATTTCGGAGTCACGGGAGGAAGATATTTTTTAATTAAATTCGAATTTAAATTCAGTTATTTTAAAATAATGTCATCGAGGTATAAAAATACAGAATACATTTCCTTAAATAAAATATCTATAAATTTCATTTATCATTCCGGACAAAAAATTAAAATATTCACTGACAGCCAGGCTCTGCTTAAACCTATCAGCAATCCAACAACTACGTCTAAACTGGTAAAAAACTGTAAATAATCACTTAACATGCTGGCAAGTGTCTCTAATATGGGTGCCGGCACATGAGGAGATTGCTGGGAATGAAAAGACAGACCAGCTAGCTAAAGGAGGTTCTAAAGGAGACTTCACAGGTCCGGAACCGTTTTGTGGAATCACAAAGGATTACATAAGAGGGGAAGTCAGGAACTGGCTAGTTAAGGAATACCAACTCAAATTGAGGCTGACACAAGGACACCTCCATACTAAGAGTTTACTGAATAAGGTAGACAAGGATATCTTGTCCAGGCTGTTGAAAAACTGGGTAAGAGAAATTTGAAGACAGTTACCGACCTGGTGACTGGACACTGCACCCTGAGGAAGCATTTGCACAGTATGGGCAAAGTTAGTGAGCCTACGTACAGAAAATGACGTGAATTCTACGATGAAACACCTAGGTACCCACATACTCTGCTTCTGTGAGAACTTTCAAACGGAAGCACTTTGGAGTGGAAATAACACAACCATCACAACTACTGAAGATCCCTCCAGTTAAACTGGTTGGCTATTTAGAAGACACGAGGCTTCTGAAACGGAAGTACACGGAAAAAAAATATATGTTATATCAACTCAATTTATTTAGTCACTTTTATTTGATTATCCCGATTAAATTTCATTCATATCAAATACTGAATGTATTCGTCCGAGGAAATATTAAAATTGCTGAAACAAAATGGAATTGTCGAAGTAATCCTAGAAATTTCTTGAATCAAAAATGGACTTATCAAGTGAAGTATTTCCTAATTTACATCAAAGTATTATAATATTATCTCCAAAAAATGATTCATTCAAATCAAACAAATGAACACGCTTGATTCAAACATACACTTGTCAAATAATGAAATATATTTTAACTTACTTTAAGAGAATAATATTATTAACTCAAATATAATATTTGGTTGACTCAAACCAGTCAATTCACTCGGTTCAAAATTAATTTTTTTAAATGAAACAGTAATATTAATTCAACCTTAATATTTGCAAGCACGTACACTATATTGTTTAAAACAAAAAATGAATTGGTTTGGAACTTAAAATCGCTGAAGTAACCATTTTCAACGGTCAATTTGAACTATATATTCTTTTTTGTTTTAAAAGATGCAATAGTTCAATCGGAATAATCCAAACTTCTACTGAAGGGATGGACTGATGGACACGCCAGGGCA
>CAJUYG010005577.1:0-13629 GCA_910591675.1 Galerucella calmariensis
CCACCCGACTCTTCAAGTGATTTGCAAGCACCCGATTTCTCAAGGGTTAAGGAAACTATCAATTTTTACTAAAATTGAACATATTCATAATAACCGAACTATAATTTTGATGAACAATATATTGCGTCGATTATTAATCTGGACACGTATTAAAATTACAGTATTTTTATGACAAACATGTTTAAATCTAATAAAAATTAATTGTCTTCTCTATTTATGCATGAAACTGTTTAGTAGGAATGCAGGATAGGAATAAAAGACTGGTTGATGAATATTTTGATCTATTAAAATGAAAACTATACATTTTTAAAATAAGAAAGCATAAATTTTTAAAATTAAACATACCTACATGATCTAAAACATAACCTTTTGTCTAACCGTAAGTGTGTTCATTAATACTTTTCCCATGCATAGTAGTTTTTTGGAGTACCTAGATCTGACAGGTTTATTTGAGAAATGTGTATGTTTGAAGTACATTTCGCTTGCTTGCTACTTCTACCTACTTGAATATAACCTAACATTTATTTCCTTACCTTCAAAGAGATTTCACAAGTTCTGGAATCGCCATGCATGTGTTTAATAATTCATTCATTTCTATGTTATTAGACTCATTTCTGTCCAGAGCACTTTAACCACAAACTTTACAATAATCAGTAAAATTGCACAAACCCATCTAATTTTACATATATCCTTTATCTATGAATTTCACTGATTCACTCCAAACGACCGGTACGATTCTGAATAATAGGGCAGGGTGGGGTGACATTTCTTTATATTAATTGCCACATAATTTGTGGGCTAATGTGATTTCTTACGGGTGAAGAAATATGTGATTTGTAGCAAATAAATTTTTTTCTCGTAACAATAAATGTACAATTATACTGAAATACTTATTTTTTCGGTATAAAGTAGATCTTATTTGAGGGTAATAATCTTTAGGCTTATTTAAGAAATGTAAATTTCTGTCAAAACTTTCAAATGATTTACTATGAATATTTAATTTGTTGTTTTAAAGTGATGGAATATTATTGAAGATGTTATGTTTTTTTCTGGGTAATGAAAACAATTTTTACCCAAATAGCATCGTTATATTTTATGACATAATATTATATAGTGCTTCGTAAACTTTTATAGTTTCTGAAAAACAATTGTATAAAGATGTGCCTGAAGAGGAACAAATTTCTTCACATTAAAGAAATTACACTCGAATAAATCATTTTTTTATATCAAAATTTCCCAATCTTTTAACGTTAATATGGCTCCTTAATATTGAATAAGCAATGCTAGTATTAAACTAAGGGGGGTCAAACAAATCAGTTTATTTGTCTATAAATAACTCTTCTCTCGGTGTACAAAAGTGCGTTCAGAGTGTTTGGTTCCTTGGTTTCAGTTGAGACCCTTAACAATATCAAAAGGTGTAAAATGTGGAAACAGAATTAAGTACTAAAATGGCTAAACAATTGTTGACATTGATTGTGATTTCATGTTTCCTTTTCAGTTTATAAGGTTGACCTTCAACTACTGTTCAGATCCTTTGGTTTTTAGGATCCAAACACCAAAGTCTCACGAACTTGTCGCGAGTTACACGAAACTCTCGATTGAGAGAAAGAGTGTTAAAAAAAATAAGTTTTAGTATTGTACCTATTATTATGCCAGTCTTGGTTTCAAGTGATTCTGGTAAATATATGTTTTGATGATTCTGATGATTCTCCAATCTTAATTTTATAGACCCACATTCTCTCAATCGAGAGTTTTGTGTAACTCGCGGCAAGTTCGTGAGACTTTGGTGTTTGGATCCTAAAAACCAGACTATCTGAACATTAAAGCAATTAATGTTCAGATCCTCTGGCTTTTAGGATCCAAACAACTACCTTTCATATTACTGTTATAAAGCGGTTTTATGAAAATACTATAAGAAATAGTCAAGTATATTTCATAGCGCAGTAGGAAAAAGCTTCAATAAATCTGTTGTATAGTGCTGCTGTTGGATCTTTTTAATGTGTCCCGAAATATTCATGAAATGGTTCTTCAATTGAATAATAAAAAATACAAATTAATTATATTCCATTTAATTGCAATATTATTTAACAAACCTCAAACAATATTTGTGCCTAGGTTATTTTCAAATCTATCTACACATTGTAAACGTTCCTGACAGTAATGTTATTTTATAATTCTTTTGTAGAAATTGTTTTCATATATCCATTTTTTTCGATACAGAATATAATATTTATTCCTCGTACTAAACCAATGCTGCAAAATGTTCGCTCTAGACGTGTAAATCCAAGTTATTACATTGTATGCGGTCTAATAATAAAGTTTTTAAGAAAAACGTGACTCTAGTCAATAGTTTTCGGTCTGTAGAAGGCTACTTACCCGTGAATGTACGTCTTTTATTTCGTCCTGTACAAGCTGGTAGAGCGATTTCATTAAAAAAAATTTGAGTAAGTAAAAAAGAACATCAAATTTCTTGATGCCATAGGTATGAAATTAGATTACCCGAAGAAAAGTGTAAATATTTTATCAGAAAAGTAAATTCACTGCATCTCATGCACTTCTTTTCGGAAGATTGATTAAAACGGAAGCCTACATCTACTTTTCATTAAACGAGAAGTTCGGATCGATGCTCTGTCGGTATTTTACAGGTGTACAAGAATATTTATTAGATCCTGAAATTTATAAATTTTGTCAAATAAAACATACCAACTAAATTAAACCGCCAACAACGGCCTCGAATCCTTTGTATTACCGATCACACATCATTTGGATTGACGGCGTTCATTTCTTTGACAGGATTTTTCCAATAAAACAAACACTTTGCGGGAATTGAGGCAATTAATTGAATTTATCGACAGCTGTGATCCTGCCTCTGTTCAAAATGAACAAGCGCCAGTTTGAAGACTTAAACTTGGTCCAGTAATTGAATATAAACATAAAAATATCAATTGTAAATACTTTAAAGTGAAAATGTTTGTTGACATTCCAGAACCAAACACACAGAGAGTTTGAGGAGACCACAAGCATATTATAGGTGGTAATCAACCACATAGGATAATATGTCCAGATTAAAATTGATTAAGATATGGAAAAATGGGAATGATGAAAATTTCTATTGTGGTCTCCAGGACATACTGATTGAAAATATCACATGAATTAGAAAAGAAACCGACTGACGTACTTTTGAGAACCAGAATCATTTTTCCATATCAGCACCAATATACAGGGTGTTTCCTAGGACGTCAATCCCTCTTCGTTTCATACGCTGCATTGTTGGTTGGTTGTATAGCATCTTCCAAGCTTTTAAGGAAATCTCTTCTCCTGTCAAGCACGTCGTCATTTGTACCGATTCACTTTCCTCAATTGATTCACTCAATACTATCCAATAGTTCAAAACATCTATGACATCTATCAAACTCTCTCAGCTCATGATGTAACAGTCTGTCTTATCTGGCTTCCATCTCACATTGGAATTACTTGCAATGAAAACGCTGACCACCTTGCTAAAGAAGCCTCTTCTTCCATCACCACAACAACGTTCCAGTTCCCAGATGGCAAAATTTCTGGCACAACAGCAAAACAGCCCTTCATGATATACAACCATTAATCGGCTGACCCCCCCTCGATTTCTAAGCCAGGAGAGAAGCTGCTGTCATTAGACGATTGCGGATCAACCATACCAGATACACACATGGTTACTTGATGTCTTCTGCAATCTTCTGCCGTCACTGCAATAGTGCTTTAACCGTTAAACCTATTCTCACCGACCTAAGACCTAAGACCAAACCTGAAAGAACTTTTAAACTGCACCGCTGAAGTGCCAAAGACATTGAAACTCCTCAAAACAACTAACCTCTACCAAAAAATATAAACTAGAATGATCATTTACATATTTTATGTTTTAAGATTGTGTATGTATTTATACAGGGTGTCCCACGACGAGTTAAAACTATCTGTATATGACAAAGTACTTATAGTAAAATCATGAAAATTTCTACGTTCGGGTTTTCGGATACGATCTTTATAACTAAAATATTTTCAAAGATGGCAGACTTCCGGTCCTACTGTAACTTTCGACTGTAACTTTGTTATTTTAAATGGAACACCCTGTATATTAATATATTTTTAAAATCTACGTTAAATTTTAGTATAGTTTTGTTTGAAAACTTTTTTCGAAAAATGCGAATTTTTTGAGTTATTAATTTTTTTGTAAAAAATTTGACGGTTGCAGACCCTTACAAATTATTTTTTCAAGAGGATACCCTCAAAGATATGAAAATGGTTTCTGTTCGGTTGCTTTTAGCAAGGTCAGACGTATTTGAATCTATGCTGAAAATTTTTTCATTTTATACAGGGTGTGTATAGAAAGTGTTCAAAGTTCAACTTCTTAAATATCAAATTTCTTAATTTTTTTAAATAGAACCATCCTGTTTTTTCTATTTTAATACATTCAGGGGTAAAAAATAAGGCAAATTCATGTATACTTTCCTATACCTAAACCTTACCGTTATCCAGGTATTAAATGTTTTCTGTAAATTTTTAGTGATGTAGGATATCTTACTGCAAATAAACCACATTTGTTCTTGTAACAACTTTGCCATATCTACCATGTATTAAAAGCAAATTTACAGTGCTTGTATCAACGGGTCAAAATTAAATTTAGACCACACCTGCATCTCTCAAAATTTACAGAAAACATTCAATATCTGGATAACGGTAAGGTTTAGGTATAAGAAAGTATACATGAATTTGCCTTATTTTTCACCACTGAATGCATTAAAATGGAAAAAACCGAGTGGTTCTATTTAAAAAAATAAAGAAATTTGATATTTATGAAGTTATACTTTGAACACTTTCTATACACACCCTGTATAAAATGAAAAAATTTTCAACATAGATTCAAATACGTCTGACCTTACTAAAAGCAACCGAACAAAAACCATTTTCATATCTTCAAGGGTATCCTCTTAAACAATAATTTGTAAGGGTCTGCAACCGTCAAATTTTTTACAAAAAAATCAACTCAATCAACTCAAAAAAGATCCATTTTTCAGAAAAAGTTTTCCGACAAAACCATACTGAAATTTCACGTAGATTTCAAGAATGTATCAATATACAGGGTGTTCCATTTAAAATAACAAAGTTACAGTCGACTTCCGGTAGAACCGGAAGTCTGTCATCTTTGAAAATATTTTAGTTAAAAATATCGGATCAGAAAACCCAAACGTAGAAATTTTAATGATTTTACTAAAAGTATTTTGCCATATACAGATAGTTTTAACTCGTCGTGGGACACCCTGTATATGTCTTTTGTATAGTGTTAATGGCCATAGTTGTCGAGGCACTTGAATTCTAATAAGAAATAATAATATTGGCTTGAAAGTAAATAACATTACAAAATTGGTTCAATTAATCACATGTTATATTTTCCATAAAATAATAATTCATAGTTTCTGATAAACGTTTGCTTCTTAGCTCGGCCCTGTCCAACACGAAGATTAACTAAAACCTGCTATCATTATTGACCACAATTTTTGTTATAAATTCTTCCCTTTTTTGTATCTTTTTTTGTTACTGTATGGAATAAAACATTATTTCAAACAGTGTGGAATTACAGAATGGGAAGTGTTTAAAATATCGATTTCGACGTTACCCGAAAAACAATTTTAAATTTTCGGGGCAAAATAGGTTACAATTTTGATCAAAGCGAGGTATTTGGAGAATTTGAATAAAATAAATTCAAAAAACTTATTTCGGGTGCTAAGACTTGTGTAGTGATAGTGATGTTGATGGAAGAATTATGGCGTGCCGTTTTGGTATTTAATAACATCGTTTTAAAAGAGGGAAAAAATATATATCTCTTCTTTTAAACATTTTTATTCCGTAATTATTCTGTTGAAGAATTAAAATTATGTTTTTCATAATAATAATAATACAGGAATTTCTATTATGAAAACATAATAGAAATTGCCGATTTAAAATTATGAGATACATAATGAAAATTCATGAATTTAAATTATGAAAAACATAATAGAAATTCAATTTCCATTATGTATTGAGGTTGCCTATCCTGCAGTAATGCGTTTACTATCCGATTTCAGGTACTTGCATTAGAGTAGTATAGGCAACCTCAATACATAATGGAAATTGAATTTCTATTATGTTTTTCATAACTTAAATTCATGAATTTTCATCAAGTATTTCATAATTTTAAATCGGCAATTTCTATTATGTTTTTCATAATAGAAATTCCTGTATTATTATTATGAATAACATAATTTTAATTCTTCAACAGAATAATTACTGAATGAAAATGTTTGAAAGAAGAGATATGTATTTTTTCCCTCTATTAAAACGATGTTATTAAATACCAGAACGGCCATACATTACTGCCGGATAGGCAACCACAATACATAATGGAAATTGAATTCCTGATATGTTTTTCATAATTTTAATTCATGAATTTCTATCATGTTTTTCATAATGGAAATTCGTGTATTATTATTATGAAAACCATAATGGAAGTTCAACAATTAAAATCATTGAAAACATAATGGAAATTAAAGGAAAAAAATTATGAAAAACATAATACAAATCCGTTTTGTATTATGTATTCAATAATTTTTATTCTTGAATTTGTATAATGTTTTTCATAATTCTAATTCTTGAATTTCCAGGGATACGAAACGAGCCAAAGGCGAGTTTCGTATGGTTAATGCGAATCAGTACACTATTTTTTCTACGGAAAAATTTGATTTAAAAATTTTCTTAAAAAAATATACCACCTCTTGCAAAACTAAGTTTTTGAACCAATTTTTCAGGAAAAAACTGGAAATTAAGAACTCCTAAATGTTTGCAACACTCACTACAGATACGTCACAAACTTAAAGACGAAGTTCGTCACTTTCTGATTGTAGGTTTTGTGAACTAATAGCCAGTTACAAAAAGACCATTGCAATACAGTGGATAAAGATCAAGTTTAAAGGTTGCGTTATAGATGGAAAACCCTATATTTTACTACTATATTGTATTGTCATCGGTCCTTGAGAAGTCTGCAAAAAGAGTGAATTGATCTGAGCGTTTAAAGTGGGTAAAAATCGAGTTTAAAGGTAACGTTATAAATGGAACACCCTATATTTTATTACTATATTATCATTAACAAGTCTACAAAAAAATGCGAGTTAATCTGAGCGTTTAAAGTGCGTAAAAATCTCAAGTTTAAAAGTTGCGTTATAAATGGAGCACCCTATATTTTACTACTGTATTGTATTGTCATATGTCAAAGACAAGTGTACAAAAAAGTTCCAATTTAATCTGGGCGTTTAAAGTTTAAAGGCTGCGTTATAAATGGAACACCCTATATTTTACTACTATATACTATATTGTCATCGGTCCTTGACAATTCTGCAAAAAATAATCAATCTGAAGGAGTTTAGCTCTTCTATTTTTAAAATCATCCTATTTTGCTCAAAGATATCTATTTTCAACCTATTAATTGTATTAAAATTTTTTCAGCATCCCTTTCTTTAAAAATCACGGCTGCTCTCCTTATGCTCTAGCACATTTGAATACGAAATTTACTATGCGAAATATATTTTTAAAACATTATTTATTTAAAATATTATTATTATCTATTTGTTTTGTCTAATATTGTATATTTTAAAAATATATGAAAACATTTGAACCTTATTAATTAAAAACCAATCCCGCCTCTGTATAAAATGTTCAATTCGGTGTATTCTCCAATAAAAATATATATAATATAAACAAGTATTCTACAAAAAACATCTATGTGATCATGATCGACCTAGCTGTGATAAGCAGGTTTTGACAATTAATAGAACAAAGGCTAGAAGTTTTAAGTATAGCATTGATTTAGGTGAACGTGTGTAAATACCTATGTACTTATTCATAAAAGTCGCGAATAATTAATGATAAAATCGTGAAAATGTACGTGGAAAGCGTTATTTTGAATATGTGGGTGTTTTGTCGCGAGTGATCTTATACAAGGGGTGTTTTATGTCTATTTTTCTTCAATTTTAATTTCGTAGGGTTACTCCCACTAGAAATAAAATGGACCGGTCCATTTGTAACATGTGCTATGTGTTCAAGTGCTATAGGCTTTTTTCATTTTAAGATTTAATTAAGTGACATTTTGAACGGTTTACTATTAACTAACATTAAAAACTTTAAATTGTGTGTTTGAAATATGGTTAGAGCAGTTCCCACTACTAGATGAAGGTAAAACATTTTTATACTTTTAATATTTCGTTCCTTATATGAAAAAAATTGAAAATTCAGCCCACTTCTACTTTTCAATTGGTAGAATCATGTATTGTTTTTGTAAATTATTTTTTTATACAAAAAACAGTTTCAATGTATCAGAAATTATTCAAAAAGATATATTTTCTCTTAAGTTGTACCCAAAAGTTCGATTATTTTCCTCACAATTCCATTAAGTACCACTTTTCCAAGTACATATACCTACATAACCTTTCCTAACTGTGCTACGGGACCACATTGTTGAAATAATAGGGGTCCGTTGAACTATAGGGAAGCACGAATAATTGACTGATTTTGCGAAAAATCGATAGAACTCACCTATTTTGAGAATAATCCGTAAAAAAATTTGCGGGTTATACATATTTTGCTGAGAAAAATCCAAAAAAAAATTTTTTTTCGCCACTTGAGTCATAACTTTTGGACTAGGATTTAATATATGAATTGGCTTAGAGATTAACTTATTAAGAATTCTCCCTTTATTAAAATCAAATAAAAATTCATATCCTGCTGAAGCACTGTACGGAAAAGTGATCAACAACATGTGTTCTCGCTAATTATAACAACATTTCAGTTAGTTTCTTCATAATATTTTTTAAATGACCACTTTTATAAATACAGAAGATATATATTTGACAGGCTACAAATTTGTATGAAAACAATTAAATCAAATGACAAATGACATAGAAGCTCTAGCGTAATGTGTGACATGGTTGCCAGCTGTAAGTACGCGAGAATCATGATATTTTTAAAATATTAATTAATTATTGCATTCGAATTTCATCTTAGAAAGTATTGGATGGGAGGGATGAATGCATTGTAATGCACATCAATCTATTCAAGAAGAGGAAAAAAATATAATAATTGGATTCACCCTTCCCCTTCTAGAATAACTTGATGTGGATTACAAATAATTGGCGGCATTTGCCTTCCCCTCAAGATATTCAAGAAGGGGAAGGGAATATAATAATTGGATTCACGCTTCCCCTTCTTGAATAACTTAATGTGGATTACAAAGTATTGGATAGAATAATTAAGTAATTCTAGAAAGGGAAGGGTGAATCCAATTATTATATTCCCTTCCCCTTCTGGAATAACTTGATGTGGATTACAAAGTATTGGATATTTTTTGAGGGGAAGGCTGAATACAAAGATTATAAATTTGTTTCCCCTTCTTCAAATACGCAATATAAGAATATCATCATATATAAAATGTGTTTATAATTCCATTTATGTTCTTGGGTTTGTCTTGAATGAATCTAACTGAAAATATAGTCTGATACAATATTTAATTTCGTATCTTAATAGTCATGTAGCATGATTGTCGAGTAGTCGACTACAGCTGGCAACCACGCTACAAAGTATTGTATTTTGTTCTATGTTTTGTAGGTTGCATATATGTGTACGCGATTATTATTAAAATTATTTATATCCAAACTGGTTGCCTGTCAAATATATATTTATAAATGTGGTAATTTAAACAATATTATGAAAAATCTAACTGGATTTTTTTCATAGATAGCGAGAACACATGTTGTTGATCACTTTCATGTACAGAGCAATACATTTAAACTGTTTTTTGTATGAAATATCATGCCAAAAAGTGATGGCTCAAGTGGCAAAAAAATAGTTATTTATGTAACTAGTGTGTAAAGTAGCCTTTTTTTTGACGAATGTGAATAAGTAGATATAGCTATACGGTTTCTAGCGCACTACTTCAAAAATCTCCGCTTGGTGGCGCTGAGAGTGGCGCGGCAAATTTGAATGTAGTCATTTTTAGTATTTCAATGCAGGCCGCCATTTTTAGTCCTGTTGTAAAAGCGGCAGCCATTTTTAGTCCTGTTGTATATTTAAAAATCTGAAAAAAACTTCAGTGAGATTCGATCCCACAACCTTCGCGTCTATAGCAAGGCACTCAACACATGCTGCCATAAGCTCTCATGCATATTATTAGCGAAGAATGGTATTGGTGCTGCAATGTGAACGCGGGGGCGGTGCGGAGGTAATCGACGTAATCGAGAGTATAGATATACCGGGGATGGTTGAAAGTAGCGCAATAATGCTGTCAAAAAGGCACTAACACCTAACTTCGTTACTATTGGTCCGATTTGAATGGAACAAACGGCATTATGTATGAAAAGTGATGTAATTTATGGAGAGTATGAGCATGCGCAATAATGCTACCATAAGGCACTAACACCTAACTTCGTTACTATTGGTCCGATTTGGATGGAACAAACGTCACGTCAAATGACACACGTCACGTGACACGTCGAATGTTAAACGTCACGTGACACGTCACGTGACACGTTACGTGACACCTCTCTCCTGTGCAACGTGACGTTTGAGTCTCCTCACGGGATGTTTTAAAGATTAAAAAAAAAACTAATTTTTCTCTCGAGATATTTATTTATTTAGAAAATAATTATAATGGTAATACAGTATTTGAAAACCAGTGGCGGAGGCGTTGTACATTTCTTTCGGTACACGAATATACTCCAGTGGCGTGGCAGGGGTTTGGATCATGGTCAAAGTTTCCTGTTGCACACGGCGTACCATCAAATTTGCAAACGTCAATATGTGGAAAAATACCGAAAATGTGACATTTCTTTTGCAGAAACTCGGCTTTTTCTTGTCCTCGAACGTAAATGTAGTCTGCGGCATACAATAACTTGCTTTCCAATATTTTATTTTAAAAATTGTAAAACGAAAATTCCAATCTTCATGTAATATAAAAGTTGATGAATATACAGGATGTTTTTCTAATAATACTTATAACAATTTTATATCATATTGTTTTAAGAAATTAAAAACTTAAAATGGCATAAATTAATTTATAAGTTGATCGACCTAAGTACAAGGTCATGTGGCTCAGGTTCATATCAGGAAATTGATGTAAAATAGACTAAGTGTAGTATGCATAGGTACATTGAAAATTTAAACAAAGTATATATGACAAGTGGAATGTCATTGACCTTACTCGATTCTTTTTAACATATACAGAGTGCTGCAAAATTATTGTTCGCAAAGTGAATCAACTAACGTATCGCTGAAAATACATTAACATCCAAGACAAACAAATAGGAATTTTTGTAAATAAATATGACGTATTACGCTGAAGTTATCCGATATTACGGACGGAACAAAAATTAGGAACTCCTTATCTATCAGGATAATTGATGCCTAGTATGCATAGGTACATTGAAAATTTAAACAAAGTATATATGACAAGCGGAATATCGTTAACCTTACTCGCTTCTTTTAACATATACAGAGTGTTGAAAAATTATATTTCGGGAATCACCTGATGTTGAAAAGACATTAACGTACAGGACAAGTGACATATCGTTGAAAAACACCAAACATTCTTTCAACAGGGTGTATCGTACAAAGACATGTGATATATATCATTAAAAAGGGTATCACGTCTCTACAGGGTGTTTCATGAGACTATAAAGAAAAAATCAGGTGACATTCTCCATCTAGTTTTTGTCATGCGTAATATTAGTATCTGTCTTTGTTTTATTCATGTAAAAGTTGATGAATATACAAAATGCACGAAAGACATATCGTTTGAAAAGCCTTAATATCCAGTATACGAAACATTCTTTTATCAGAGTGAAAAAAAAATGTGAAATATTATGTTATAAAATAGAAAATTGCAATATCCTTGTGAGTGTATATACAAGGTGTTTTTTCAATAAAAACTAATCACTTCAAAATATATTTTCAATAAATCTTCGGTAATACAGTATACGTTAAATAAAAAATGGTTGATGATGATGTCCTTCTGAGTTATTTAACACTCACTGATAAATCCCCATTTTATAACCACCCTGTAGAAATGAAATGCGTTGTGTGAAGTGGAGGAAACAAGCCCGCCCAAGGTCATTATACATTAATCATATATGAAATATTTTCAATGGGAGAGTCTATAATACTTTGTTATGGTCTATGCTTGACAGCATTGTTTTGCTTCAGTAGACCCTCTTCAGGACACGATATGCCAAATAAACTCCAACTAAATGGACCTGCTTCTGCTACATATCACTACTGTTGGATGTCACGTCAAATGTCACGTTGTCACGTCAAACGTCACGCTATTACGTCAAACGTCACGCTATCACGTCAAACGTCACGTTGTCACGTCAAACGTCGCGTTGTCACGTCCAATGTCATGTTGTCACGTTAAACGTCACGCTATCACGTCAAACGTTACGTTGTCACGTCAAATGTCACGTCAAACGTTACGTTGTCACGTCAAACGTCACGTTGTCACGTCAAATGTCACGTTGTCACGTCAAATGCCACGTTGTCACGTCAAATGGTACTTCATATTGATGGTGATGAAAAGTTTAGATGGATTTCAGGCGATCGAACTTGTCTACTTATGGTATTAATTCATGAAATTGGGCATATCCTAGGAATTGCTCACAGTGTGAGGCATCAATAATGTATCAATTCAACATTGCTCCTAAATTGGATGAGGATGATAATGCCAAATAAACTCCAACTAAATGGACCTGCTTCTGCTACATATCACTACTGTTGGATGTCACGTCAAATGTCACGTTGTCACGTCAAACGTCACGCTATTACGTCAAACGTCACGCTATCACGTCAAACGTCACGTTGTCACGTCAAACGTCGCGTTGTCACGTCAAACGTCACGTTGTCACGTCAAACATCACGCTGTCACGTCAAACGTCACGCTATCACGTTGTCATGTCAAACGTCAAATGTCAAAACGTCTCTCGTGTCATCCAATCAGAGCAAACGACGTTTCGAAAGGCCTTAACGTCTAGATTATATGTAAAATTCAAGCTACCCCCCTTCATACCCTCACACAACACCCCTCGGGTCATTCAAGCACAGCAAACGTCATATCGGTCGAAAGGTCTTAACGTCTAGTATATAAGTGAATCATATATGGAATATCTTAGGCAGGTTTAACATATACAGAGTGTAGCGGAACGTTATATGCGTCAATATATATGGATCGAAAGTATCTTTGGTTTAACATATATAGAGTGTAGCGGAGAAAATGTCACATGTCAAATGTAACAAAACGCCACAAGGCAAAAGGTTCTTAACGAATGTGAAAGTATCTTTGGCATGTATTTGTCAGCACCCCTCGTACTAAAAGTCATACAATCATAGCAAACGACATAACGTTCAAAAGGTCCTAACGTCTAGTATATAAGTGAATCACACATTATATATACAGGGTGGATTGAAAGTTTCTTTGAATGCAGGTGGCTGGTAAGTCAACTTTAGCAAACAACATCTCGTTCGAAAGGCATTAACGTCTAGTATATACTTGAATCATAAACAGGGCGGAGTATCTTTGGC
>CAJUYG010005578.1:0-13629 GCA_910591675.1 Galerucella calmariensis
AGTAGGATTACCCGCGAACCGGTAAGACTACTCCCTGAATTGATATTAGTTTGGTCTCCGAATTCACACCTAAGGTGCTCTCCACATTGAGTCGCCGTTGCAATTTATCTTGCCTTATTATTTTAAATAGTGTTGATTGTCAGCATACATTGTATTATTAATTACAGTTAATAGTTTTCTAGCTTCAATATGAATTAAATTATATAATTTTTAGAAATTAGTGAAAGTGTATAGAGTGTATAATATTACATAGGTGCAAAGTGAATATTATGGAAAGTACTTCGAGTGGATGTGAATGAAGTTTCATCCAGAGTGAAATAAATTCTTATATTAATATGTGTATGTATTTATTGACTGAAAAATTTTGATTATTGCTTAAAAGGAACTAAAGTTCCTACCGTATGTTCCGCGACACGTTCTACCCTTTTTATTGAATAATTAAGTATTTAGACTATCATTTTCTATGAAATTTAGCTGGGGTGAGATGACTTACATATGATTTTATTCGTGCGATACATAATTCACGCGTTTTAGTATGTAGTATTTCAAAATATGAAGTAATTAATCATGCAACCGGTTATGAAATGCCTTATTTTGTGTAGTGAGTGGAATGTTTGCGGTACGAACGAGCAAGCGATTACCCGCAACATGATTTTATATAATGCAACATTAAACTTTCCTCTTTTCTGCCTTGTTCTTATTACCTGGTGATGAAATGAATACTCCCTCGCCAGTAGCATAATATTTTTCATCATGTCACCAGTCACGTAAAACATGCAATTTGTCACTTCATATGTCAATATTGGATAAATAGTATTATAAATATGCTATTGTTTCTGATAATATTGGTCAAAGACAAATTCTTTTGCAATAGTATTCCAATCAAATTTGTTGAGATGATAAGTCCATACACATTAGTGAGAAAGTGGAACATTTAGGGATATGTGTAGATGAAGAATTGAGATTATATTTGTTATATTAGTTGCCTGTAGAGAGCGTACGGTTAACTGAAGCTTTTAAGCCAAAGTCGTGGTGTTTATACAGTGTGGAAACCACTGATGGAATCAAATCTTTATGTCATTATTTCGGAAAATTATGAAAAATGCCGAGACACATCAACTTTTGAAGTGAATTGTGATTCACGCAAGTATGCCATAGTCGGTGTTGTTTTTTTTAACGAAACACCCTTTATATTTGCATATTTTTGAAATCCTTTCAATGATCCGATTCCAACAAACTGTATAATGTATGGTCAATTATGAATTATACAGGGTGATATTTTTATTTTCACAGTTATTAATCACATACATAAAATACATGATGTATTCGATTTTAATACATTGAAATAAATGCTCAAAATGTTCTCCACCTAGTTGTTGGCAATAGCACAGTCTCCTATTTCTCCGTATTTCTCTAGTTATCCTGTCTTTGAGGTCTACAATGCTAGTTGGTTGTGTTACATATACTTTGTTCTTGACATAACCCCACAGAAAAAAATCTAACGCCGTGAAGTCTGGTGATTTAGCTGGCATTTCTAAAGTAGGGGAAGATTTCATCTAAATAAGTTCTTACCATTAAAGCATAATGGGGTGTTGACCCGTCTTGCTAGAACCAATCATTTTCATTCGGTAAGCTAGGATCTATTGCGTTGGGATATAAGTTTGCCAACGCAGAAATAACTTCATTTCCAAGCATACTTGAATATTTTTCAGCTGTCACATTTCCATATATGAATATAGGACCAATAATATGGTCGCCTATGATACCGGCCCAAACGTTCACCTTTTGAGGGTACTGAGTATGTGTCTCAGGCATCCAATTGGGATTCTCTGCTGACCAATATCTACAGTTCTGTCGGTTCACCTCTCCATTCAATGTGAATGTTGATTCGTCAGAAAAAGGAATGGTACCAAGAGCTATCTCATATATGTTCAGCTTATCCATCAATCTTTCGCAGAAATCTACGATCTGGATCGTCTTCTGTTAACTCCTGCACAAAAGTTAATTTGTAGGTTAGTTTCTCTTCATGAAGACATCTTAGAACAGTTGTATGACTAACATTATTTTCACGGGCAATTTGACGTGTACTTGAAGTTGGATTCACTTAACAAAATATCCACTTTCACATCATCTTCAACAAAGTGTGGTTTTCTTTTCAATGGTTTGACATGTCCAAGTTCTCTGAATTGTGCATGAATTTTAGACACAGTACTTTGTGAAATATTGGGCAATTCGGGATACCTGTGATTAAATAAGTTTGCCACTTCAACTTGACTTCTGCAGTTATCCCCGTACCCGATCATCATAAAAATCTCAATTCGGAGAGTCTCAGTTGAATATTTCATTGTTATGTCGACAGGGAAAGAGTGTTTGACTAAGATTTTACTTTTTCAGTATAAACTGTCAACACATCAACAACTGACAGAATAGAAAACAATCCACATTATTTACCAATTTAAAACAATCCACATTATCTACCGATTTTGTCTAATTATTGGCGTGTTTAGGCAATTTTCAGGTATTTATGATAAAATTCATGGGCGTAGCAGGTTTTGTTTAATATACAACTACGTCTAATAATTAGTTAGTCTAGATTTTTGATAAATCCATATTTAGCTAATTTAAAAAAGTACCAATATTTCAAGTGTAATAAATTTTAAAATTTCACCCTGTATAATTCATAATTGACCAAACATTATTAAGTTTGTTGGAATCGGTTCATTGAGAGGATTTCAAAAAGATGCAAATATACAGGGTGTTTCAATAAAAAAAACAACACCGACTATTGCATACCTGCGTGAATCACCCTGTACATTTAAATTGATGTTTACATAACGCACTACTCAATTCAAAAGTTGACATGTCTCAGCATTCCTTATAATTTTCTAAAATAATGACATAAAGAATTTTTTCTGTTGTGTCAGTTAGGGATAAAAATTAATTTCTACTTATCGACAACGCTAGCTGGAACGCTACCGAAACGTTGAAATGAAGAATTTAAAAATATTGTGGTTTAATTTCCCAAGAAATTGAAAAAAAGATGAAGAATTGTATTCAATAAGTGGTTTCCACACTGTATATAACAATAATTTTGAAACATGTAAAACGTCTCGAAGGAAATCAAATTTGGTATTATGGACTATTCTATAATAAATATTCAGATGGATACGATGAAAATGAAATTCGGGATTTTTTGGAAAATCGTCAAAATATAAAACTTTGACCGCCTGTAGAATCCAAACGCCGGCATCCAGAGAATTGGCATGAAGGTAATTTTTTTCCGGAATGGCATGGGCTACATCATATTGAAATTTCACTGAAATCGGTTTTTCATAAGATTAGTGCTGGGTCCTCTCACCCGGGGTTAGATAACTGGAACAGAACAAATTTTTAACGCGTTTTCTGTCCTTCCGTTGGCCCACCCACAGCTGGTGCGCCAGCTGACGGTGAATATTCTTTAAAGCACAACCAAATTAAGCATTCAACAAATTATGGTCAGGGTTGAAACTGATAGCCAAGACTATCACTGGCTCTCGGACTATAGGTAAATTGGAAATGTCTAATAACGTCAAAATATTATCTCGAGACAATAACACAATATATGATTTCTTTCCATTTTGTTGCTGAGCTATGAAGTCGGTTAACAGAAACTATATTCCTTCCATTCTTGGTAGTAAATATATTAACGACCAAGCTTTGATTGAACGTCATTTATATCATTTCAGGAAGTTTCCTATTCGTATTATATTGAACTTGAGTCAATCAATGGAGTGACTCCTACACTAGCGAATATTACCTTCATAAATTTAGTTTTGCCTTCGACCCTGTTCATGGAAGTAGTTGGACGGTTATTTCGATTCCTGAGAAAAGTACATCTACTGGAAAACTAAATTGCATTCGAAACAAAAAAGATTTGTAGTAACCAATTAGTTCACGACCGATTTCCACGGACTCAATATAAAACTGTTTACGTTACAATTTCCGATAGAGTAGGAAATTTCGAAACAGACTACTAGTAAACAGACATAAACTGAAAGCTATTGTTACATTCTCGTGACAATTCAGATCTAAAATGACATTTTTCCATATTGATCTGAATGACAAAATTTTCGTTTAGAGTTTGTATGGTTTTCGTTGAATTTTTTTGTTAATATACCAAAAAAGGTAAGCTATCAGATAAAGAATTTGATATAAATTGGAAACTAGACAAAATTCTGACTAGCATAAATGGAAACAATAATTATTATAGGACACAATATAAAAAGATATTGTTGATGAAAATATTTAATATTAAATTAATGGCAGCCACCTGAAGTTAACCCTGGATTTTGTTAAAGAGGGTGTGTGTCAAGTCCGATAATACAACTTTGGAAGTGTGGACCTTAAAAGGGAGTCGGGCGCACCACCCAGTGGTGGTAGGAGTAAGAAATATACTGAAATTAATCTACCCTTCAAAAGGATTGAAGGTTTCTAAAACGGACTGTTCATCAGTTTTTCATGAGATGCACCCCTTCCGAGATACTGGACATGGAAAATTTCGATTTCCACTCAAAAAAATCCTCATTTTCAAGCGATTCTTGAAATTTTACGGTGAATCTGTTTTTGATTTGAAAAAAGCATATAGGCTCAATTGAAGCTTATTATTAAATTTAATTCGTTTTTCTATACGATTGATGTAATGGGATATGATTAAAATAATAATTTCACCGAATAGATTGTATTGTTTCTTAAATATCTGGATAATAGTGTGTGGCAAAAAAAATTCATATATAGGTAAGTATGTTAAGTTGGTACAAATTACTAACAATTTAACACCCGTAACTGTTGGAGAATTGAATTCGAGGCAATCATTCATAGCTTACAAATGAATCTCAAAAAATATGAATATCATCACCAAAAAAATGCGGAAAATCACCATTTTCTACTTCACCGATCGCTTCTGAAACACAGGTTTGACATTCGGCGAAAGTCACTTCATACACTAGTATTTAAAGTGCTCGATTATCTATTGTTTCTCAAACCTCACATCAAGTGTATCTTTTGTAATTTATATTCAATATTCCGTGATAATTTTGTAGCTTTGTGTCAATTGATGTTTCAATGATTCGTCAGTCATTGTGAATATATTTAAAATAATATAATATAATTCTATTTTTTTCCAGTGGGCTTAGAAAAGGTATGGTGGGCACCTGGTATCGAAAGCATGATCAGAAAACTCGCATTTTCTCGCATTAGGTTGATGGTAAACTGACATTTGGTTTCGTATGTCTCCGAGGCTGGAATAAATTTTGGTGAACATTAATTAAGTATTTCTCTAATTATTGAATGTCCAATACTTGAACTATGAATAAACATTCATAGTTTGAAACTAGACAACCAAACTTATATTTTCGAGCAATCAAGTTTCTTAACAATTTGCAAGAAGTTTTGAGATGATCCTAGTATATTCGAATTATTCTTCGATATAAGAAAAATTTTAACTCCATTGATTGGATTATAAGAGGAGAATTCATTCACAGAATTCAGCCAAGAGGAACAAACCATAATTACAAGACTGAGAAAAGGTCATACAAGATTTACTTTGTGCTATATGCTGAGAGGACAAAGGCAACCAATACGCATCACCTGTCGAACCCAATTATTAGAGCAGCAAGTTCTGAATGTTCTGATTGATTGCCACATAATATGCAATTAGCAGGCGGCAGCTATGTGAAATGTGAAAAAAAGTTGAAATAATTAAAATAATACTTACTTTTCTCAGATCGAATAACCTTTATAAAGATATTCAAAAAAATTAAAACTGGAATCATCTGTGGATGGGATAATAATTTTAAGTAGTTGATGCCCATACCCAAACAAAGAAACATAGTTTTCAAAATATCTAAAGTCAATAGTCAATATATTTCCGAGTAACACGAATGATGATAATAATAAAAAGATACTGTTTGCAAAACAATTTCCACTCTACAGAATATTATGTTGTTTGAAATACAACCAACCAAAATAAACAATAATCGATTGTGGATGTTGGATGTACTGACAGGTGGTAGAATTGATGAACTTGATGAATACTGAATATAAATAAAGCTATGTTATCAAATAAATATTCTGAACATAATAAGCTAATGAGTTACTTAACCTCAGCAGGGGCAGGATAAGGACAGTAACGGGTTCACTCACTGCTCACTGTACCCTGAGAAAGCACATGCATACAATCGGTATATATAGGGAGGAAACTATTAGTCGGTTTTGCATGGGAGAGGAGGAAGCAGCCTCTCACTTTGACTTTGGGGCATCTTAAAATCTAAGTATTTGAAGTTTTCTCTTATAAATCGTAATTTCAAGTGATACCTTTTGTGAGTTCATTGTTTTGTGTAACTTCATCAGACCTCAGGTCAGTTTGCAGAGAAATTGAGATGTTGGAATACTGAAGATTGGAACTAAAACTGCCCCAGGCTAGAGCACTCCACCTCAGGGAGAGGAATTCGGCACCTATAAAACTATTTTATACACTATCACTGGGATGGGGTGTGCAATTAATATTAAATTGGACGCCACCAGCTTTTTAATCGAAACGAAGCAATTAAAAAAAGAAGCAAAAGTTGGAAAGCTGGAAACACCTTGCAAAAAATCAAAGTTAAGTTACAAAAAATAATAAATAAAATGAATCTACTTATTCCCGAACACGTTTATCCAATTATTGATTATTGAATAATCAGTAGAAATAATGAAATAATAATTATTCATTGAATTATTTGAAACTCGACATAAATTGAATATTCCAAAAACTGAACGAAGAGAATTCCTTGTGGCAAAACTTATTCTTTTTTTCTCATTCTTTAGGGAATCAAACCACAATAATGTTTTTTATTTTTTATTTCGACGTTTCGGTAGCGTTCCAGCTACCGTTGTCAAGATTAACTTGTAAAAAAAAATTAATAAAATAATTTTTGGTCCCTATCTGACACAACGAAAAAATATGACAACTAGAACGCTACCGAAACGTCGAAATAAAAAATAAAAAACATTATTGTGGTTAGATTCCCAAAAGAATAAGAGAAAACAGAAGAGAATACTAATTGTAATTAGCACGCCAAATTCAAATCTTACACACGCTATAGATAAGACGGAGGAACTTATCTTAGAGGTCTGAGGATGTTTGCAGCTCTTAGCGCGATGGCGGTGACATCATCGACAGGCTGTGGACCTCGTGCACGGGACAGGAAAGAAGTGGACTTAAAATTGCCTCAAACTTGCCGGCTGCAGAGCTGCGGAAAAAAGAGAAAACAGGGATAAGGAACTAGAAAAGAAACATTAGGAAGGAACGAATAAATAGAACAGATCGAGTAAAGAAGGAGCTTATGCTATAGCGCATACAAAACCCGAACTCCACGTGTCAAAATACAACTTAACAGTGATATGTTTTATTCTATTCGTTTTGTTCCTCAAATACACAAAAAAATGTAAATCAGCGAATAAGCAATAAATATAAATAAGCTCTAAGCACTAGAAAATAACCTAGAGAAAATACAATAATTAACTTACCAACCAGACAATAGAAAATTGTTCACCAAAAATTAAAAAGGGAATATAAATAAGAGTTTCCTTCAATGTGGCAGTTAGAGGAAAGAATGAGTCCATTCGAAAATTGAAATTTTGAACAACGACAGACAAAAATGGAAGGGGAATTTGATAAAAATTAATATTTTATTTCGGAGTGGCTAATGCGACAAGGAAACGGCATGTTCAGAAATTTAGTAGAAATTTGGGAGGACTAATGAGCGAAAAAAATTGACTAAATAAAATAGTTTTTCAGACGAAGAACGTAACAGCTGAACAGCATGTTACAAAATGAGGTTACCGGAAACACCAAAAGTGATAATTTTCAGTCTTTCGATGAAAAAGTGATTCCAATGTGCTCAGAAGAAAAATTGTAGTGAGAAGAGATGGGAATGAATTAGACATCTATACGGTATTTACAAGCTTATGCATTGATAAACACTTTCCAGTGCTCATATATCTCATTTTTTCCAAACCACTTTGTAGTACGCGCATCTTGTGACTATGTTAAATCATTGGTTATGATATCTCCAAGATCATTGTGGTATTCAACATTGACTAATATTTGCTTGTTATTTAGGGTGTTTTCCTGGGGACGATACAACCGAATGCTCTAGAGAAGTCAATGTATATAATGTCAATAGGAGTATTATTTGCCTGCTGTTTTTAGCAATCATCTGCAGACATCAGTAAGTTTGTTGTAACCGATAGATTTGTAACAAATTCATGTTGCTGTTCCGGAATTATGTTGTGATGCAACAGGAAAGTCCTAAGGTCATCACTTATTATTGATTTCATGATTTTGCAAAATTTATACTGGAAATAATTTTTTAACTGGACAGAATTAATAGTGACTGTGTTGATTAATTCAGGTTTAATACTGGAGGATTTTGTGGAGGCGTTTGCGATTATTTTCGTTATTTCTCTGTCATTCTTGCATACGATATCATCTGTCCTCTTTTCCTCTCCATCATAGGTATAATAACTCTAGAATTGATGTTTTTGGAGGTTTTCAAATTTTGACAATTCTATTTTGTAATAAATGTTGGAGTTCTTTATCGACTTAGATTTGAGAAAAGTCTGTGTATTTGCTCAATTACAGTTTCCTGTCAACAAGTGTCATATCTGAGTATAGCGTGTTATAAGTAAATAACTGCAGCGCCGATGAGGTTTTTTTTCAATATGAATTTTGGTTTGGAATTGGTTATGGAGATATCGCTATTATCGCATCTTTGGCGTTCTATTCCCTAGGGTTAATATATTAATGTGATTTCAGCGTCATCTACAGTCCAACATTATGCTCTTAGAGCTCCTGGACCGCTATACTGGTACAAAAGACCAAATATTTTGTCTCCCGGTCTATAACTCTCCACTATTTATAAATAAGGAACAACAACAACACAAAAATCCACTTTTTCACAATTTTGTTAAAACTCACAATATTCTCTGCTTTCAATGACTGTCGAACACAAATTGATAATGCAGCTTGTTTTAAATTTGATGACAGATAAACTGCGATGAAAATTTCGAAAATCACAGATTTCTCAAACTATAGTCTCGTAACAAAGTAGATATCAAGTGGCAATTATTTCCGTAATCCAATACGAAGTTATGATAGCAGGTAGTGACTTGAAGAGGGGACCAGACAAAATTATTAGTCAATTTAATATTTTACTTAGTTTGAGAACCTGAAAGTTCAAATTTCAGGTGGTACATCAGTCATTTTGAAACGCTCAGTGAAATTAACGGCAAGAGTTTCGAACAAATTTGCTTACCAAGTTTTACAAACATGAACACAATCTAGTTCATGGAATTCAATAAATTCAATCAGTATTTCGAGCAATTTTTTATATGTTCCCCATGTGTTTACGCATTTGCAAGTTAATTATAAAGATTTTAACACAAAACGAAATGGTATAACAAAGAAACGTCAAGTGTGATTTTGGTTAAAAGGAAAATTGTAGTTTATATCGCGTTTTAACCTCATTTTCTTTGTCATGTACATATTTTCATACAACTTATCTCTAGATATGAATAATAATATTTGTTAAAATAGCACGCACCAGAACCATTTAAATGTAGTATGGCTAATAACAGTTTGCTGGGAAACCCCAACGACAGGTGACAACTTATTTTTCAGTCACGTTTCCATATAAGTCACGACATTTCTTCTTTGGAAAGTTTTATTTTTGGAAATACTGGTGCTTAAACAATATAGCTCCGACGTCGTTACCATTTGTTTGCAGTAAATAACGAATTTCTTAAAAGATTTGGCACCAATCGCTTGATAACATTTTTATATAATTCATTTAAATTCCAAAGTGAGTATCAAGAGCATTATAAGCCAGTGACTTTGTAACGATAAAATCTCTATCGTAATGTTCGTATTTAGTTCCGGAGGCTGGAAGAATGTAAGAATGTTCATCCCCTCCCATTTTAAACAAAATATAATTTGTACAAATCAATCTGCGCTTCTGGCAATAGCGGTTGAAATGGGGGAAGGATGAACATTATTAAAGCCTCTCGAACTAAATACGGCCATCGCTAACTGCCCACAATTATTCTTCTCTCTCTTCCAAGTAGTTTTTCTCGTATTTTCCTTGTCGTACTTGTGTAAATGGTATGACTTGAATAGACTTTTAGCAATTTGTATAATATCTGTAATACTCTTTTTCTACGTTATACACGGCCCGATAGATGCATGTGTTCAAAGTAAACAACGTTCGATGCTGTTCCGTCCGTCCCGATTCTTAAATCAACCAATGATAATATTCGTTTTACCGGTACCTATACGAAATTCAGTAACGTCGCTGATGTTTTTCCCGTAAATTAGAGAGTCGAGATTCGGTCCTCGCAAAAAGTCGTGGTTATGACTCCTACGATGAGCATTGATAATTTGACTAGACGTGACAGGTGATCATGGAAATGACGTTGAACAATAGATAATAGTTTTCTTGAAAATAACATTTTTGACTCTCAAGAAAAGTCGTCGCGATGTCTTTGATTCTTAGAGAGAGACGTAGTTTTTATTTCCTGACGATGCCAGTGATTTTGATCGTTTCATAACGAAACATTTACAATATGGCATATAGTGATAGGTCCCGGAATATATTGCATTTCTTGATTCCCATTCAGTTCTCACAGTACGTTGAGAGATGTTATAATGTATGACTGCTAAAATAAACCATTAAAATCAGTGAATGTCTCTCTTTACTTATTCAAAAGTACAATAAAAAATTAGTTGGCGTCCAAATTATCTGTATTTGTTCCTGCCTTCTCTCGACGATCGTCACAAACAACATCCTAATTTAGGCGAAGATTCAGACACTGAGACACTATCAGCGTTCGGCGGACTGTACAATTAATTGCTTCAATTCACTTTTCGACGAATAACGTTGATCTCATCTTATCGAGCTTTCTGCCAGTTATGAATTGATTTCCTCTTGACGTGACCATTGCGGTATTTCTACATGTTACTGCAACATGAGGTCACACTTTTCGAGGCCGGCGCACCGGAATTTTGCATTTACAACCAAATAAAAAAATGATATAAGTTGCGACGCCACTTGCGTCAGATAGATGGACGCCGTGAAGTAACTACTTAACTCGGAAGCTCGATCATACTGGAATATTCTAGAACCACGCGCACGTATTTTAAGTCAAGCGAGACGGGCCAAGTTAGTTCCAGCGCTATTGTGTAGCTCGTACCAATTCCCAGCAGAAAAAAAAAATTGAAGAACGTATCACGGGACACACGGTAAGAACTATAGTTCCTTAAACAATAATCAAATTTTTTGAATCAATAAATAAATACACATATATTAATTTGAAAATTTATTTTACTCTGGATGGAACTTCATTTAGCAATCCATATATAATCGATTATCTTCAATCGATTATTATCAATAATCATCAATTGAATAATAATCGATGATCTTTGATCGATCAACGATCAACAATAGATTAAATAGTCGATTATCAACAATCGATTAATAATCAATTATAAGCAATCGATTATCAACAATCGCTTAATAATCGATTGAATTCATTCGATTAATAATCGATTATTATCAATATTCTATCAACAATCGATTAATAGCCGATTGTATATATAATCGATGAATATTCGAATATTTCCAATCGATTAAAAGTCGATTGTTCCCAATCGATCAACAATCGATTATTATCAATTGATTAATGATCGATTATTTTTCGATCATTATTAATCAATCTATAATCGATTATTAGTGATCGATTAACACTCGATTATCATTAAGTTCTGGATGTAGAATAGTAGATTAATTATTTCGTTACAAAATTCTGTCCTCGGTTTTTTCTTCAATCTATCAATTTATTTAAAATCTTTCCAGCATTTTATTTTTAGTTTAAAACGGACGTGCGTAACTGTAAGGTATATCTCCTAATCGATTATCAACAATCGATTATTATACTATTATATTATCAACCTTTGTGTAAAATTCAAACCAGGGACCTCGATATATGGCGGCATTACAGTTTTCTCTAGCCTATGAATCGCTGCTTCGTAAACACATAACGCAGCAACGTAACGGTCAGATATTTTGCGCCGCGACCTCCAGTCGCTCCAACCTAACGTAAAGAACTGAAGCTCTAAAAAAGATCAATCTTGCAAAAAATTATGGAAATAATAGTAAAAAATGTATCCGAATGAATTCAAGTATATCACCAGCACTGCGAATACCAGCTTTGCATAGAATTTTAATGTAGCATCGGTGGTTCAGTGGTAGAATGCTCGCCTGCCACGCGAAAGGACACTACAAACTTTCTCAAGAGAAAATGATTTTAACACTGATAACAAAATGCAGTATTGCCGCGTCTTACAAAGTAGCGCTGGAAACTATCAAAGTAAAGAAACATGTTATTTACACACAGCATATTGGAAATTGTGCTATTGAAATGGCAAGATAATTCGATGAAACACAAATTTCGCAGAAAATTCAAAGTTGCAACAAACAATTGCTAGAAGGGTGAACCATATTCATCAACCAACGTTAGCCAGCGTGTGATTTTAACCAAACCATTTTATTCCACTCCAGTGAATCTCGAGTGGCTCGATCTTGCGTCTTTGCATAGTGCAATTGAAGACACACATACTTTTGAAGTTGTTATTAAGGTAGCAACAGAATATGGGGGACTCAATAAATATTTCCGAATAATCAGAGCTATTTAGTCTCCGGGACCCTTAAACAACAGCTATTTTCATTATTATTAAGCTACGTTTTCTCGAAACGAAGCTTGTAATTAACAAACACGTCAATACATTATGTCTTAATTTGGTGAGAATCCGCACCAATTTAGCATAAATGTCTGGATAGGTGTAATCATCAATCAACTACAGGAACTAGTACAGTTATTATATACCTATTGAAAGAGTGACGTTTGTCTGATGTCAGAAAAATTAATTGTTGAGCACGATTATCACCCTGCACATTTTATTCAAATGGCTCGTCAATATCTTGACACTACGTATGGAAATCTATGGATTGAACGAGATAGACCAGTCAATTGGCATGCGCCATAGATGAGTTTTTCGTTTCCGGTGCTACTGGATATCATTAGTTCATGCTGTTCCAATAGAAAATCGTAGTCAGCTGTGAGAAAGAAGAAAAGGTGCATGTGATGAAATTTGATATGATTTCAGAATTATTTCCAGAGTCAGACAATACCTCATTTGGAACATATATTATAAGGTGCAACAATATTTTTATTGTCTATTACCTTCAGAGAATAGGAAAAAAGTGGTCAGAAAATTCAATTCAATTTGTCTCGAAGACGGTGCATGATAGCGAATTCAAATATTAATTTTTTGGGGAAAAGCATTTTTGAATTTATTGTGAAATATGTCGAAAAGGCTCAATTCCACTCTATGTCTCACAAGATGACTTAATAATTCACTGAACCACTCAAACATACCTATCTTAAGCCAAAAAAAAACATAATAACACTCAATACAGTCTAAGAGGATCGACAACATACCATGCGTCGTTATTCAATTCAAGTACGCACAATTCTACATAATAACACTCCGGT
>CAJUYG010005579.1:3329-13627 GCA_910591675.1 Galerucella calmariensis
TTTTCAATTTTAATTGTTTTGGTGGCAGACTTGCATAACAATGGAATCGAAATATAAATTCAGTAACAGCTTGTGATTCCAAAAATGAGGAATACTGATTAAACAGATTTTAATTCAAAGTCTTATGATAACAGAATAAGACATTTCTGAAGGATTATTTGTTGTAGGAAAAGTATTAAAAGTCCATGTAGATACCTTCTTTAAAGAAAATCAAGGTCCGTGCCACCATAGCACGAGATTGAATAAATATTAAAAGTATGTACATGGAGATAATAAATCTGCGGGATTTTGAGCCGATGTAACATGATACCAATTATCACTATTGGTTCTGCCGTTGGATTTGTTGAACTCGGTTGGCTACAAAGACTTCAAATTTTTTTGGTTCGCCTCGTATCCAAGATAGTGTTGAAGTAGAATCTGACCAGCAATATATTCCATGAAGTTTCATATTTATTGAATCGCTCACCCTTTTTTTCAATTCTGTGAGCAAAGCTGCAGCACATAACTCAAGCCTCGGCAAGGATATACATACAGCTATGAATATTCTAATGAGTCGAGAAAACCACGAATCTCAATTATTTTTGAACAAGAAAATTGTCTGGGAATCTTATTATTTTTCAAATACATTTTCGAATTGTTAATTTCAATTTACCATTTTCGAAAAATTAAAGTAGTGAATAACCCTCTAGTTAAGACGTTTGCACTTTTTTTATGGAATATCCACTTATCCTTCCACTTAAAACTTAAAATTATTCAAATAGGTACAGGGTAGACAAAAACGGAAAGGTGTGTCATTAGCCACTCGACTTATCAGAAAACGTTTTTGGTGCTATAGATAAAAAAATACTTGGTTGGTGTCACTAATTTTTCAATTTGACCACAGAATACACCATCCCAAGAAGAAGCGAAGCTTGTGCTATTTTTCAATTTATTTTCTGAGTGCGCATGTCTGACAGTTGCCATTTTAAGCCCGTTATCTGTCAATGACATGTGATTTTATTGTTCTCCAAATAATTTTCTTTGTTGTAAGCTTTTTGATTATTTACATATTTTTTTGTGTTTTGAACGATACAATTTGTCTACAAAATTACATTTATTAGTAATGGCGCCAAAAACTTGTGCGATTCGTGGCTGTCATTCAAGTGATGGTTGAATAATTGGAAAACACAACAAAACTTCAATATCTATGGAGAGAAGATTACTGTCTCTTTTTTTCATTCAACCCGCCATCACTCGCGTCCCCTTTTTTTACACGATCGCTCGCGTGTTAGATTTTATCTAACATTTGGTTATTTTATTCATTCATTTATTTATTTATTTATTTATTTATTTATTTATTTACTTATTTATTTATTTATTTATTCATTTATTTATTTATTTATTTATTTATTTATTTATTTATTTATTCAATTAACATATTTTGTACTTGGTTATTAAAATATTTATTAAAATAAAATACACATTAATATAAAATAAACAAAGTTTAAGTCAAAGAAATATTAATTAAAAAAAACGCATGTGTGTGATGAGTAAGGCCATGATAACATTCCTAAAGGCTCGGCCAAAAAACCGCAAGTTGAAAAAAAATATGACCGATTTTTCAAAAATGTTAGATTTTTCTAACGGTGCGAGTGACGGCGGGTTAACTTCGTTGTCACAGATATCAGTAATTTTCTCTGGGTGTGAAATTAAATAAAGAATCTGCCGAAGTGTAACTTTTAAATATATAAATGCTAAATATTTTATATTCAAGCACCATACTCATTTACTGAAATTCTTTCTATTGTAAACTGATATTATGAATAATATATAATCTATTATCATTGTATTGGTTTTTAGACTCACCCTATCCTACATATAGTGCTACTATAGGTTTGTTCCAACCCGTCGAAAAACCGTAACATTACGATCACGCTCATGCGCAGTGATTAAAATGCGTTCCAACCGAGACGTGATGGTATCGGACGATCCTATTTGCGTTCCAACCTGCCTTTGGAACATTCATGTAACGGTTTTAGAACGGTAATTTCGATACACGGCTCAAATTGAAGAGTGTTTGGACTGGCTTGCGCATTGATACTGTATTAAATTAAACAGCTGTTTTATCTGTCATTTAGCTTGGTTATGTTTCTTGCATTACTTTAAGCGTTTTGACCAATTTTTCGATTTTTTATTTTTCTAGCTAATGTTTTGTGTGGCGTTTGGTACGTTACGGTATATTAATCTAGTAAAGAAAGTTCTATGTAAAAATGAGTGACGATGGAATTAGCGATTTTTCAGAATTTGATAGTACCATCAGTAAAGATGATTTGGAATTGATTCCCTACAAAAGAGTTAAGCATGAAAATTATTTACTTTGAAGTAGATACCAACTTAATTAGTTAATAATGTTGTGAATTGGGCTGATACATCTTTTAAAAATATTATTTCACAAAATAGGTCCATATATTATTATATTTTAATTAATCCTACTGATCTGATCGTACGAAATGCAATCACAAAACCGTTCCAACCTGGCAGTGATTTTTATAGACATGTAACCGTGTGAAGTTAGCGCCTGCGCATATAATCGATCCTAGCAGTTCTGAAACCGTTTCGTGATCGTACAAAACTTGTGGGTTGGAACCAACCTATAAAAACATCCTTACACATATAATTTAGATAACAATATAGAAAATAAGAATCATTTGGTTGAACAATAGCTTATTATTTTTAATAATGGTGGATGGTACCTACTCCAAAAACAGAAGCTTAAACTTATATTTGAATATTTTTCACAATATTTGTTAAGCTGTTGAATTAACTTAAATAATTTATAAATTAAGTTGAACAATTAAATCTTTGTCGAAACAAGTCATAAAAATAAACAATTATTATTTGAGATTCTTTGGTTTCACTTTTTTGCGTGTGGTTAACATTTAATTTACTTTTCTTGAACAATTTTCTCACTGTAACTTGATCCGTTATCTGTCAACGTCAGTTTGAAGATCACGAAATTTTGCCCCCAAAACATCAAAGGATTTACGCCGGCTTTCGTTTCTTTGTCTGGCTGGTCTATTCTGTGATTTGACATCAAAAACTGTCATGAGTATCCAGGTGAAATTCCGTATTTTTACTTCAATAAAATTGAAGGTCGATTCATGCAACGTGCATTATAATTACATTTTCATTATACATATTATAACTACACTTAAATTACATTATCACTGCCTAATCAAACCAGTTCATGGAACGAGTTAATTATAAACTGACAAAAGTGATAGGACTGGTAATTGATAGACGTCATATTATTTGAATCGTTTGTGGAAAGTCGTTTATTTTCAATTATTTGGAAGTTATGAGGTTCACTCGGCAAAAAGGTGTTGGAATATTATCAGCTTCACTACTTGTGGAAGTATTCGTGGCTGCTCGAAATAGAGGGAGACGTCGGAATGACAGCAGTGACATTTTTGACGCATGCGATTCCATGGTTTTCACTAAAAATATAATGTAATTCACAAAACAGTCTAACCTATAGAAGTGAAAGTTTATAGGATGACCTTGAATACAAAAATGAGGTTTCAAACCCATCCACCTGAAGCGTTAGTTGCAATTGAGTTGTCGAAACAAGCCTGGCAGCTGAGGCATTTAGTACGAAAAGAAGAAAATATTTTAAAAGCTTTCATATATCAAAGCTGTCATATAGTTGTTGTCACATGGTTGTCACCATTGTCTTTTATAGATTGTTCCTTTTTGCGATTTGCTGCTGTTATTTGTGTTTTAATTAGGTACTGTATCTTATCAAGTGTGATAATTCATAATATTTATAATGGTTGGTGAGAAGTGTTGCGTTCCTGGGAGTACAGACATTACATCAAAACGACATAGGTTACCCAAACATGACCCTTTGTTGTTGAATGGATGGGTTGCCTTTATTCGCAATTAAAAACTAAAGGAATTGAGCGCTGAACAGATTTATAAATCCTTCAAAGTTTGCAACAGATATATTGAACCACAATATATTGTTATCGGGACCAAAAAGGGCCTCACTCGCAAAGCTGTTCCTACAATCCTTTCAGGATTGATCAAAAAGTGATGGGAAATACGTATTGTTATCACTCTTAGGCATTACTTAGCGCGTGGTAAAATGTAAATTGCATTAATGAATTCCTGAATTCGTTTTAGGTATTACCTGACTAGGAAATGGTTAGTGAAATCGGGCATTAGTCATTCAAAAAACAAACCTCCATTAAAAAAAAGCACTATGAAATGGTTCTGAACCCATCCACTGCGATCGCTGAAATTCTTCTTCCCTCAGTCTGTTTTTCGGCCTCGGATGCCTTGCCTATTTCGTCAACTCAATTGCAACTAGCGCTTCAGGTGGATGGGTTTGACACCTCATTTTTTCATTCTAGGTAATCCTATTAGACTTTCACTTCTATAGGTTAGACTGTTTTGTGATGTAATTATAATGTATAGTTGAAAGTAGAACAACTTCTTAATGCAATAGTGTAATTGGAATTCAATAATGTGGTTGCATGAACATCATATAGGAAACTATAGTAGGTAATTAACTTTTTCTAATGTAAATGTAATTATAATATAATGAAAATGTAATGATAATGAACGTTGCATGAATCCGCCTTAAGAATATCCCGTGTGCGGAAATTATCTAGGTATCTGATCCGATAAGTTGGAAGGGTAGAGCTACCCCAGAGCACCTGTGCCTTATAAGGCATTCCGTCTATCCTCCCGTGAGTTCCTCTTAATCTCAGTCCCACCGATCTTATGGTTTCAACATAGTTGGTAATGTTCTCATGCATGGCTGATGTTAGTCAAAGCTCCCCAAACACGGATTCACGGATAGATGATAGCGACGAGCAATCGAAAGGATATGACATCTTGCAGCTAACAGCCTAGAATAATGATGTGTTCAGTTAGAACCCCTGTTTCAGAACGTAGGTTGCGCTAGGTAATTGTCGATGATATTCTTCCTGCTGTACTGTACGGATGAAGTGGAAGTTTGTAGAATTTTGGAACATCCCACATATCCTTATATTCATTGTGAGTGTGCTCGCGCACTAGGCATGCTACTGCTAAAACTGTTACATTGGCGGAGTAGACAGGTTCACGTTTTTCAGCTGCGGTTTTCGCGGCACAACAATCTTTTCTTCAAGTCTAGCATAAGATTTACTTGGTGTTCAAATTGCATTTCAATTTGAACTGAGAAAACCAAAAAATTATATATTTCAAACCACGCCGCCACTGAAGTGACCGGATTCCGTTGTAAATCCGCTCAACCCCTTCTAAAAAATATAATTCCAGCCCGTGTCGCTCAAAACATACACCGTGCCGCGTCAGCAAAAAATCGGAGCATCGATGCAGGTATTCAAAACCGTTAAAAACGGAAATTTCGCGAACAGCCAATGAGAGTGAATTTTCTCTCTCCGGTACTCCCTGACGTCACTCGTCATATAAATATGAATCGCACCCTAAAACACCGGTCATTTTTGGTAATTAGGTTATTAGGGTCAATTTGGTAATTTTTACACAATATAATAATTTCAGATGAGATATAATTTGATTCTGTGGGCTTATTATCTTTGTGATTTTCTCTTTTCATTTACTTATTCTCGATCACTCTGTACTTTTAATATTGGGAAAAAAATATAGTTTAATTCAGTGGGTTGATATCGTGTTTTAGTGGATTTTGTGTTATTCGCTACCATAATTGTTGGATTACTAGAATAAGAAACCATATACCCAGACCGTAAATGTTCTCTATGTGTGAAGCTAAGTGACTCGCTGTGTGTGGAAAATAAATTGTTAAAAATGAACATGGATTTTATTTCAAGATGTGATCTCTCGCTTTGTTACAAGTGTCTCGACTAATACCTAGTCGACCCCAAACGGGAATGGATATTTAACCCATTTTCGTTCACTTGGCATCCAGAAAAAAACTTTCGTCTACTTAGAAAGTTTTTCCACATTCACGACCTCTAGAGTAGCATCCTTCCAGGGCTTAATTTCTTTCACTGTTTTGTTGAACCACCCTGAAGTTTGGTCATCCATCACCCACGATTTGAACATAGGTGATTCAGTTTTGATAATGGAGGTGGACAGTATGAGATCAAAAAGGTCAGTTTGTGGTCCTCCTTAAAGGTTGGAAAGATATGATTCCAAATGTTGCCTGAAAATCTAATTAAAACCCATCGTGCTTGACCCACATGTTTGTCTTATATTGATTGCAGCGTCCTTAAGTAGTTCAGGAAAATAATTATGGAGAAAAATGTTATGAGCAATTTCATTAAAGGCTGATGCAAAAAATTTGGTCCAACTGAGTGGTCTCTACAATTCCTTCCACACAATAACTGCAAAAAACTTTGAAAACGGTATTGTGCGGGAAGTATGAAAACAAGACATTTTATTTGGTCGCGTTCATCCCAACAAAGTTGATCAGGTAGCGATTTTTGGAGTGATCCATCAGTTTGTAATTTTGATGAACGTTCTAATAAAACCATCGACATAATATGTCAAATTTCAATGAATACAACAACAACAACTCAATTCTATTTGATATATACCATAGATGCATATGTCATAAATAACAGTTTATGCATCATGAATCGGTAGCGTGTAGCGTATTTCAATTCTGATTGGAAAAATGGCGGCTGATACCACATCGCTCAATCTGATCAGTTAACAAAACATGCGTTCAGCAGGAAATTGATGATCGCTTCGGTAGCGCTACGTGAAAATAAATACAACGAGCTTATAAAAACCAAAATGGACACTTTCAACCTAAAAATATCAAATTACTGGAACGTAATAATAATAATATCACCTATATCAAAATATCACAATAATAGAAGTATTTGTAATCTTAATAATTATGTAGGTTAATGGTGAAATTATATATAAACTCTCTAAAACACTGTAACTATCATTTTTATGCTGACGATACCCAAATATACTGTTCTTTTAAATATGAAAATTTAACGGATTCTTCTAATTTAATCAATAATGATTTGAAAAATTTAGCTAAGACCTCATCCGATCACCTACTGAAACTAAATCCTCTTAAATCGTCTGCTTTGCTATTCTGTAAGGCCCAGTTTCACCAACAGTTTTAATCCCGATTTATCTCGTAAGTGGAGCGTCTAATCACGATTGACATATTAAAACGTTTCACCATGCTCAAAAGCGGGATTAAATCGACTGATCGCGATTTAGTACAAATCGGCCATTTTTGGTGGATTTATCAGTCTGAAGTCCGATTAGTTCAGATTTCAATATTATGTTATAGATGAGGAATAAATATTTATAAATATTTGCGATATATTGTTCACTATGGCATTTCGAAGAGTTTATGATATGGCCTTCGAAGACGATAGTGGTGAAGATGAATTTATTTTTCGTTCTTCCAACAATTTTTCAACACAATCGTTGTTCTTGGACATGCTGCTTCGGAATTATATTCTTGTGTTGTTTCTCCCAACATAAATTTTTTGAATTCATAGATTCATTATCAGTTTTTTTGTTCTCAATTATATGTGAATACTATATCTACTAAAATCTGTTTATCCTGCACTGTGAATGTTGGGTCTCTCTTTTTTCAGCTTCCGCACGTCAGTCATTGTTTATTTATTTTATAAGTTTATTCTTACAAAAATAAAATAACCAGAGCGGTGTAAATACAAAATATTATTTAGGGTTATGTTTACGTTATCAAATCAAATCTCAATGACTGACACAGAACTATACATCTTTACAGAACAATAGAATTTTCTGCATTCCACAACGTTGCCAAAATGGTTTGCTGATCTAATCGTGATTTGATAAATCGCGATCATCTCGGACGGGTTGATGCATGGTGAAACGGGAAATATTGTTAAGTCAGCTTAACTATCAAGTAGAACTTAATTAATCCGAGATCAATCGTAGTTTGGTGAAACTGGGCCTAAGGATTCTGTGAGAGATGCTGTTCAAAACCAGATGCAATTAGAAATAGAATCGAAAATTATTCCTTTTAGCAGCAAAGGAAAAAGTCTGGGACTCGTTTTTGATCATAAGCTACGATTCAAAGACCATATTACATCTAAATTGAAACTTTCATACTGTGGATTGAAAGCAATTTACCCACATAGACACTTTTTAGATGTTGACATAAAAAAAAAGTTATGCGAATCACTTATACTTTCCTTATTCGATCATTGTGACACGGTATATGGTTCATGTTTAGATGCTGTTGACAAAACTCGGATTCAAAAAGTCCAAAATTCGTGTATCCGTCTTATTTACGGCATTAGACGTGGGTATAGGGTATCCCATAAACTCAAAGATCTGAAATGGCTTAATATGCATAATCGCCGTAAATTGCATTTTGCTTCATTTATATTCAATATTATAAAGTTCAAAACCCCACCATACTTACATAAAAAAATTAAATATCGTACTGATGTCCATAATATAAATGTGAGACGAAAGCAAATGCTTACCATACCTCTTCACCGCAAAGAAATATTCAAACGAGCATTTTCATACAATGTGGCAAAAGTTGCAAATAATTTATTAGAAAATAAACTTTTCAATGTCTTAATATCTCCAAAAAGCTTCAAAATGAACTATAAAAAATACCTATTTACTCTGTGATGCTGATACTATTGTCAGTTTCAATTTGTTTTGTTTCTATTTTATACATTTTAAAGTCCTTTCTCAATTTGTTTCTTTATTACTCTGATAAACAAGGTTACATGTATTTAAAACTAATATATTTGTTTTTCTCTGTATTAATATTGTATATGTAGTATTTTTGTTCTAAATTTTTACATTTCCTTTATTTCTTTTTTTTTTAGTTTTTGTTTTGTTTTTAAATAACAATTTATTAGCTAAAATCAGAATCAATAATTCCTGTGTGTAGTTAGAAATAATCTGGCTTTAGCAGAAGAACAGACATTTAAGTCCAAAAGACATAAATGAACTGAGCTAAAATGCCAATTACTCAATATACTAAATCGCATACATTATATTATATTTAATTTATTGCTGTATAATATTGGGTGATAAACGTATTTATTATTATTATTATTATATGTATGTTCTATTTCGACCATTTTCAATTTTATCATAAGTAGGAGCAATTTAGCAGAATATAAACTGATTTCGGACTCCATTCTTCCCTTTTTCATTTTATCAACGACTACATAAAGAAGCAGTCAGTGATAAACGGTGCACACTATTTTCAAGACAGTTCGAAAACTGAAAACTTACTTTTGTCTTCCATATCCTGTTTACACTTCCCATAAAAAACAAATTTGACAGTTTAAGATAAAAATGCTGCCATTGCGCATGTCTCTTAATTTCAGAACTGTAGATACTCGCTACCAAGCAAGAATCGTTTGAACGGTAATTTTATCGGTCCACAAACGGGATGAAACAGAGAACTGATAGTAATCGAGAGTTCTGAACCAGTAATTTCAGGTAGTTGGAACGATTTTTTTCAACTGCGCATGTGTATTAGTAATATTACTGGAAATTACTAGTGGTTTTCGAACTTGTGCAAGAATTCACACAGTTTTCATTTAACTGGCTACAAGATGAATTTTATTTCATTTTATGGGGTTTCAGAACAAGCAAAACTTATTATCGAGAATAACATTTTTCATAGGATACCCCATCCGTGGACACGCTGTATATATCAATTAAGTCTCAAAATCATATCATCACCTACTTTATATAAAAAATCGATATACTATGGATAACTAGGAAGGGGTAGGGTAATAAATTGAACAGCAGCGGTGACGGGTATCGCTAAGCAATGAACACGTTATTTTATGGACCGACCTAGCAGGATGTTGTCCGTTTCCATTCCGAATTGTTCATTTGAACATGGAATCTGTAAGAAAAGTATACGAGAAATCAGTTGCTCCAGAGATTTAAGTGAGAAAGTAGCAGTGTCTCTTTCAGGAAAAAGGAGCATAGCCAAAAAAGTTCAAATTTCAGAAGCTTTGTTAAAGTCCATGAAGTGAAAAAAGTTGGAGGTGGAGAAAAATAAAACTAATGGAATATTACAATAATCGATCAATCCAAGAGAGTCCTACTGAAAATGGAAATGTTCGGCATGAGCAAAGTTTTCAAAGCAAGCAGTATTGCTCCAAACCGCATACTTTTTAATTGATTTCAAATACTCGAAAGTCGTATAGTGATATCCCAGAAAAATCCCTGGAAATTACAAAATATATGGAATTTGACTGAAAATGCTTCATTTAGTTTATTGGAACTACTTTTACAATGCTGATTTGAGAACTTGAATACCATCC
>CAJUYG010005580.1:0-13624 GCA_910591675.1 Galerucella calmariensis
TTTGCCATTATTGAAACTGTCAGGATAAGTCGGGAAATATCATTTATCGATCTTCCTTGATATATTCAACTTTTGTTGAAATATGGGAAAATAGGTTTTTGAATGAGGTCAAAAATATGAATGTCATGTTATGGCAATTTATACAGGATGTATCCTATCAAAACCTGGGACATGCCACAAGATGGTTTAATGAAGAAGTATAACTTTTGAAAGAAATTCGATACGGAATTAAGCAGGCAGCTCACAAGCTATAGAAAAAACTGGGATTGAAGATTATGGGACAGGAGCTCTTGAAGCTTTCAAGCGGAAATTCTTGCCATCATAAGAAAGTGTGGCCAGTTCAATATTAAGGAAGTCAAAATATTACTATCATGTATTGAAGCAGCCATCAGAGCACTGAGTTTTTGTGTAATCTGCTTCAAAATGGTATGGAAATGCAAACTTAATGAACTAAGTGGGAGCAATATCGTCACCTTATTGTGGAATAGAAAGAAATCAAATAGCAGATGAATTAGCAAGAAACACCCTTTTGGAGGCCGGAATATTTTAAGAAATGTGCAAAGCCGAAAAAAGATCTGACCAAAAATCTAGTAGAGATAAGACAATCAATGCTAGGTGCGTCTGGGGACTACAACCGTAGATTATTCAATAATGTGATCATAGTTTAACCTGCAGTGTTATGTACGGATTCTGGTACACCAGCTTAACAAGAAGCGAAGCCCGACGCAATCTCTTTGATGTTTTGGTAACAAAATTGTATGACCTTGAGAAACCGACGTTGACAGATAACTTATTAAATACACAGAATAAATGATCAAATTTTAAGATATCGGCGATATAATTGGTTGACAAAATGAAGTATGACAAGTATCTCATTATAAAAATGGCTCCTTTCAGACATATGCGTATATAAAAATAGGATCGGAAGCTTCGCTTCTTGTTAAGCTGGTGTATTCTTTGGTCTATTAATTATTACAAAACATTAATAATAGGCTGTAGATGTAGACCAGGGCATTTAAAAAAAGAGGAAATTTTGGAGCACAACAGATATCGAGATGCGGTTTTCTGCATTGTGTTCAGGAAGGTCCCAGAAAAGACTGGGAAAAATGTGGGTTAGCACTTTTTTGAAAAAATCATTACTTGCACCATTATGGGAACGATGGAAAACTTGGGAAGATCACTCGGAAATCGTTACTTGGGCATTAGAATTACCCGAGAGTGCACGGGGGTGGCTCTGTGAGGGTGCGCATGGGATGAACTGGGGGAGGAATGACAGCGTGCATGAAAATCGCTCCAAACTCGTTACTCGGGGGGTTTTCATGGATGCTTAATTCAATTCTGTCATTGGAATTACCCGGTGGCGCTCAGTGGCGCGTCTGCAGTGGTATCCGGGGGGTAATTCTTGGGAGAAATCGTCAATGTAAATGGCTCACGAATTGTTACTCGGGGGTTTTCGGGGATGCCGAGTAACGAGTTTGGAGCGCTTCCCATGAACTATGTAATTTTTCCCCCAGAATAACCCCCGTATACCCCCACAGAGCCACCCCCGTGTAATCCCGGGTAATTCTAATGCCCAAGTAGCGATTTCCGAGCGATTTTTCCGAGTTTCCAATCGTTCCCATAATGGTGCAAGTAAAGATGCAATTGAAAAATGCATTTTCCGGCCCAAAAAGTATTTTTCAAAAAAAGGGCTAATCCACATTTTTCTCAGTCTTTTCTGGGACCTTCCCGAACACAATGCAGAAAACCGCATCTCGATATGTGCTCCAAAATTTCCTCTATTCGGGTGATTTTGTTCTAAATGCCCTGGACTAATGTGATTAATTCAATTATAAAAACTCATTGAAATGATAAATTATAAAACTACAGAATAATTTTGAAAATCCTTTATAGTTTAATAAATAACTGGGAAAATAATTTAACTAAAAATATATATTTTTACATCAAACTGAGTGAAAAATGGTTTTAGTTATGTTTTGTTGTATATTTAGGCCAAACAACAATACATGTTTATGACAAAGATAGTAATTTTTTGTTTTGTTTTTTTTCATTATGATTTGTTCGTATTGAATTTGATATAAAATTTACTTCACAGTTGAATAATTTTTTCAACCACCAAATGAATCGTTTGACCTGAGATGTATGCACTTTGAATACATGAGAAAGGTCACTGTTGCGATGTTAAGCAATATCCCCAAAGACAAAGATCAGATCAAATCTTTTCGTCTACTCATACAACGATTGAGAACCACTGGGAATGTAAATCTTTCTGTATACAGAAAAAGCAAAAGAGGCTGCTCATGTGGAAGCCATAACTACAAAAACCGTCTCGACAGAACCGAACTCAAAGATGTCTTTCTATAACAAGGTTCCCACTTTTCCTCACCTTTTATTTGAAAAAAACAGATTGAAGTTTGTGGGATGGAAAATACGCAGAATTTTATATAGAAAATAACCTTTAATTAGTCAAACTTCGTGAAATTGAGCATTTTCATTTTTAGTACCTAGTTAATTACCAGGTTTTGATCGAAGCCACTTTAGGGCCATCTATAAATTACGTCATACGTTAAAGGAGTGGGAGGGAATAAAACAACGAAATGTAACATTATGTGATAAGCAACACTGGGGAGTTGGAAACTTTGTGATGTCACGTGTTAAAGAAATTGGGAAGTCTATTAAGGAGTAAACAAATAAAATATGTGCTGTTACACCAAGGGGGAGGGAGCTACAAAATATGACCAACTGTGACAAGGATGGAGTGTAACAAATACAAAAACAAAAATTGCCAGAAAATTCTATAATACGGGAAATTTTTAGTATAAACTCCTTTTTCAATTATTCGGATAGGACTTTTCGCTTAGAACCTACGACTGGTATGTAAATGTCAAAGGCAAGGAAAATAGGAGGTCAATGTATAATTCCAGCCCATTTGTTTGAAAACCATAAAAAAGATTTGATTTAACGTATAGGTGAGTGAATTGCGAATATTTCATTGATCCTAATCATCAAATTATGATTCACAGATTATTGACAACAAGGGCGTAGCCAGGATTTATAACAGGGGGGGGTAAACCATGGTCCATGGTCGTCCAAAATGTTAAATTTCAGGATAAAAACGGCAAACGGCAAACGGAAAAGGCAAATGAAAACAAAACATTGAGATTCTAATTATACTTAAATTAAACTAATAACAGTTTTCTTGGGCTTGAACTAAATTTATTCAAAACTTTCTTCACCATGCAATCCGGATTTTCCTTCAAAAATTTTCGATGCACACTCATCAAACACAACCCAGTGAGCCAGGTTTTTATACCCTTCGTAGGGTACTAAACGATCTTTCCACGGTAGCAGTAGTGGATCTGTATCTGTCTGTATCTGTAGAGTAGGGAGGGTGAGTGTGTAGGCTCACAGCACTTAGGCCACATGTGACCCATTGTACATCCTCCCGAGGAGTTGTCCTCCTAGGTCATTGTCCATCCTGTCCTTCTCAGGAAGGTGGACAGGTCACTAGGAGACATCTCCTTTATATCGGCAGGTGTAGGCCAAGACTCAACGAACACACACTCTCTTATTGACGATAACTCCGGACACTCGCATAAGACATGCCTGACAGTTTCATCTTCCTGTTCACACATCCTGCATAGAGGTGTGTCCACTAGCCCCATAGTATGGAGGTGTTTCCTTGGTTGACAGTGACCAGTCAGAAGTCCTACTGTTGAACGCAGGTTTTTCCTGGTCTTCGTCAAATATTTCTTCGGCGCCAGCTTCCCAGGGTCGCCCAGGGTGATCCTGGCAAGACTGCATCCTTTGATTCCATCCCATCTTTTAAGGGATTGAGCATGGGTGTAACGTTTGGCTAGTTCCGCAATTGTCGAAGTCGTTAGGACGTAGATGTCACTGGGTCCTAGAATTTTTAGTCCAGCGGCTTCCTGGCTAAAGAATAAGCAATGCGATTTCCTTTACTCCTGTCGTGCTCTTTAACCCACCTCAGTAGTGGATGGGAAAGCACTTAATATTAGCAGTGCGTTCCTTATTGCAGGAAAAAAACATTAACTTCCTCCAAAAGTGCAGCCACTCCAATGTCCCTCAATTTGTTTTCTGTTAAATTCTTTTTCTTCCTCGCAAATATAATTCTGCAGAGACATCACCCAACTTATGAAATCCATGAAAAATTCTGCAATATTTTTGGAATCGTTTGAAGCCATTTTGAGCATGCTTGAAGGATGAAGATAAGTTAAAGCAAAAGCAGGTGTATTTTCGTTTGAGAATCTAACATCCAAAGACGAAGTTAAAGAATCAATATAGGGTATGATTATTGACCGCTTCCAGTATTCAACTGCAGACTCAGATGGTGGATTACTTCTGTGTATTTGCTTCTGAGTGACTCGCGGTACTGACAACTCATCCCCTACTTTCTCTGCGATATCAAGTTAATTTTTGAAATGAACATGAGAAACGTTTTCAATGTCTTGTCGATCTTCTTTGATAACATCTAGAATATCATCAATATGTTTCTCCACCATAACCAAATCCATACTTTTACCTTGTAAAACTTTTACAACGGGTTCCAAAATTGGAGAGTATCTTGCAATTATGTTTAAGCCTCAGAAGAATATTGGTTTGGTAACTGCACAGTGCAATTGGTAGGCAGATTTTCTTATTGCATAATTTCCTTCGACAGATAGATGTTCTAGTGCTTCAACAATGTCAGAGAAGCTTTTTGAAAAAATTTTTATGCTCTTATATTTTTCCGACCCTCTGGTCTCACAGAGCCTTGAAAATTTTGGAACCGATCTCCTACGGGCTGGCGATTCACGAAAGAAGGTTATTGTGTCTTTAACCGTTGCAATTGTGTTTTTTATTTCTGGTAGCTTGCTAGTATCATCGACCACAAGATTTAGTCTGTAGCTGCAGCAATGGCATTTTTTGTTTATGAAAATTTAAAAATTATTCAATTTATTTTTGCTTTCAGGGGGGCAGTTGCCCTTCCCTGCCTTTCGCTGGCTACGCCCATGATTGACAAATGTGTCGGATTGAAGATCTTGCAAAAAACTTTTCAAAAGTACATACCTGAAGTTAAATGACCATATTTTAAACAATAAAAAGTAAATATTGTAAACCGTGAGGTTTAATAGGAAAAACAACTTTTAAATTTATAAATATGGACATGATCTTATCTTTATTTTGCTCGTTAGTGCGCTTACAACTAAAATATGCCTGTGTTGTTTAAAGTTTACAAAAAGAATATTCAATTAAAACTGAAAAAAAAAATGACACACTTATATAGAAATAACATCAGCTTTTCAATTAGTCTTAGTTTACCACTAGTTAAATATTTAGCCCATATTCAAATGGTTACGGAAACGGTTTTGAAATTGCGGAATTTACTAAGTGATAAATCTCTTAATGCTCAGATGAGACATAATTTTATCAGGCGTTACGTGTTTTCTGTAGTTCTATATGAAGTGGAATCATGGATGCTTAATGAACAAGCTAAAGGCATTCGAAAAGTGGGTTTGTCGCGAGAGCTGGGAATCCCGTGGGCAGACCATGCTACTAGCCTAGATGTGTACAACGTATTAGCAGAGAGCGAAAGTTTGTAAGCTTTATAATCTTGATAATGTCATGAGGAAGATGAATGTGTCTTCCTACATTTCACAATAGAAGAAAATATGAAAGGAACATGGGACCACGCCGCAGATTATATTTATGGGTTAAAAATATCAGAAACTGTACTAGACTTGCGCAGAATAGATATGAATTAGAATGAAAATGGAATATGTATTCGAAAATGAGAAAAAGAAATGTTACTGAAGATTTTTTAATGGAGTTGCAAAGTTACGGTAGCCTGGGTACCGGGGCATGAGGAAAGTAAGAGCAAAGATAACAATCAATATGGCCACAAGGAAGTGGGTAACACAGAAATATCTACAATGATGGGTAATCTCACAAACACAGAGACAGGCCAAAATTATAATATTTCAGACATCAAAGATAATAGTTTAATACCAATATAAAGCCTCACAAAGTTTGAGAAGTTTTAGAAAATTACTTTTCAAAGAGCAGAGACCGTTCACTCAGAAATTACAAGTACTTCTTGGGATAAATGCCCCGACATACATTGAAGTACTCGGTGTTGGGATATAACATAAAGCTACTGCTTTTTAAGAAACGGTCTGATCTTGGAAAAGTAATAATAGTATTGACGTCAGCTGGAAGATAGTTTGGGCAAAGTTAACAGACTAAAAGAAGATAACGTAGCTCACTTGCAGTGGATACCAAGCCATTCTGGTGGAAAAGGGAATAAAATAAAATTCTTTTGTAGGGATAGTACTATATCTTGCAGGACTGTCGCTAATGTACTCTGAGCAGAACTGAAAAGAAACCAAGGAAAATACTGTATACGTCTTCCAGGACTGAACCAGTTCAACAAATATATATAAATGGAACCGAAAGGGGCGATTGGCATTTTAAACTCAAGTGCACCACATGAAGCTTAACGATTCTGCAAGAAACAAGTGCAAACACCCCTGCTCATAGTGACAGAATTCTAATCTCTCTCACTAGAGAAACTTCCCCACCTAGAAATAATCCTTATAGAAAATATGTTGCACTAACTGACTGTAGACTTCGTTTCACATAAGAAGAACCCACTAGAAGTCTAGAAGCTGCAGTCACCTAAGGCTTTGACCTATATTGATCTTCAGATATTGTTATGTGCAGCTTCTTCGCGCATACAACTGCAAGTTATAGTGGGTTCTTGTTATAAGAAACGGAGTCTAGAGAAGATACTTTCAACTTAATTTGATTGCAGCCAAATTAATTCATTTACTCATCATTTGCTTTTAATATTTGATTGTTGATTTTTATTTTATGCTGCTGCGGTTTATTTTGATGCTTTATTGATATCCTGGGTATTTGCAAGTGCTGCTCTCTATGCATTTGTGTGATTTTTGAATTTCTTGGAACCATTTTCTTCGTTATCCATCGTATTAATATTATTGTATTTGAGCAGTGGCTTATGAAAACCGATTATATTGCGCTGTATAACCGAACAGAAAATATGATTTCACGTATACGGTTATTTTTAAGATGTTTTTCAACTTTTATTTCCGATTTGACGGAAAATCAAACTGGTAAGGTCGAATTTACGTGATGAAAATAAATTTCAAGCGAAGGATTATCATAATTTGCTTGTGTCGATATAAATATTTATTTGTTTTATATTTCGAATCACATGAACAAGTTGCCTGAGTTCTGAACTGAAAACGACTCGTTCGTCTACAGAAAAGAAACAAAAAGAAGATTGTCATAATTACGTACAAAGTATGGGTAAGGAAGTCTTCAGACTATTTTTCTGTACATTCAATTCCACTTCACACACATGATAGTAGTAAATACCAGCATTCACGCGGAATATTGTCTTTATGAGAATATATGAGAGCACAATAATGGAACACTTTCATGCCAATGTTTGACGGTTGCATCCGATGTGCTTGCCGGATTGTTTGGTAATACCACCGTACACTAACTACCGACAAGTAAATTGACTTCGTCGAATTATGGGCTACCGAAAATTTCCTTACCCCTCCTATCGTCTGGCGAGCTCTGGCTAGTTTAAATCGAGAAAGTGTTGAGTACAGGGGTAACACGCAATGCTAATGTGTTGCTGATCGAAATTTCGGAAATATAATTTTTGTTTCGTTTTCGTTTTTGTGAGCAGATCATTGTTTTTGCGTGAGCATTAAAATATTTATACATATTTTTATTATAAAGTTGTATTTAGTATAAATATTATAGTGACTTAGGTATTTCATTGCAAAATTCCTGGAGTGGTATATTGTTCTGTTGATGATTGTCGCAGTAAACTGAAAAAGAGACCGTTTTTTGGATGCGCAGAAGACAAAATTAGGTAAGAAAAGAGGTAAATACTGCAGATGTGAAGCTTGGAAAAATGCTTTGGGTCTTAAAGGAAACCACCGATATGCCAATATACAGTTCGTACGGTGAATCTTTTCCCATGTATGAAATCATTCACATACTACTTTTTGTAGTACGTCTCTTTCATACTCACAGAATCTAAAGCCCCGAAATGAAACCGTTTGTTCCATTACAACATAATATAACAAACAGAGATAGCTATATGATGAATGTCGGCGATAAGTTTAACGCTAATTTGTACGTTGATAGACCAAACACTTTGTTTATCTTTATTTCACATTTTTTACTCATTGTTGCCCCTTGCATATAAATTTAATTAAAAAACAGTTGTTATAAAGACTTAGTTACACCCGAGTGTTCGAATTATTGTGGTAAGTGTAGATTATTTATCTACTTATTATTTATTTACTTCGCAATGAGAACTAACCTTGAATTGACATTTCATCATGGTTATGGATAGAATTCCATCAAACTGAATTGTATGAAACATAGTTTGCTGGGACTACCGCCATATCAATGTGAATTCAACGATATTGAATTAATTTAGGCAAATTGCAAATCATATTACAATAAATATATTGGTAAAGATAAGTATTCAGATAGCTCTGTTATAAATATGTGGAAAGAGGCACTGCAACAATGTCATCAACAAATTTAGGAAAAATGTGTTAGGCATACTCATGAAATTATAGTAAAGTGGTATGCCCCAAAGCAAAATTTAGTTGTAATTAGCATTCAACCAATTACCACTGGTGATAGCTCTGATTCTATGAGGAAAATTAAATGAAATTTATTGTATATATTTATGAGTCTTAACTATACATATTTAAAATATTTATTATTTATTTTCACAATCACAATCACAATCCAAAACATTTCTATTTTTCATTGTTAAACGTGGGACGGCCCAATAGTAATGGTTGCTAGCCATAACACTAAAAAGGCAATTCTGATTTGCAAAGTTTCTACTGGGGAAATTGTTATTAATTCTAACTCTTATTCAAGTAAATTTGCGGAATAACCCTATAAAACTCAGAAATACTAACAGTTTTTTCAAACTAAAGGTTTAGGTAGCATATAGCTAAATGGCTGTGAAATATTTGCAAATATCTAGCTTCAATAATAAATAACGCACACGGCCATGCTGCTTGTGTAAATTTTTTTGATGATCACTCAATCTTCGATCATTAAACAGAATAGAAAAATAATATGCTACTGACAACACACTTTGTTTGAAACCAACATCTATATCTCTCGTTCCAAAAAAGGGTAGTACACACATCAAAGGCGACAGATTCCAATAGCAGTGCCGTGCTGTGTGAGGATTTAAATTTAATGAAAATATTTAACTTAAATTTATTCATTACTCAAGGAATATTGAATTATAAACATGTTTATTTTCTGATAATAATATAGATTTGTAGCGTCCAAATAGAAGATCAATGTGAAGATATTGATGAAGCTTCACTGGACCACAAGATCAAATGCGATGTGAGTTAATTTCAGAAACCCATAGATCAGACGCAACGTACAATATCCGTTAAAAAAACAGTACCGAAAATTGAAAATTAGATTTATTTTTCAATAGTATTCAAAATGTTTCCCTTTTCAACGCAAACAAGCTTCATATTGATTTTGTAAGTCACGAAATATATTCATAAAAAGTGGTTGTTGTATTGTAATTGTTGGAAAATATTTTTAATTCTTTCTCGTAGTTCTGGAAGAATCGCAGGCAGGTTTTCCGCGTGTAATATTTTTTGTTTCATAATCCCCTGGCATCAGATCAGGTGAATGAGAAGAAGAAGTCTGTTACCCGAAAAATTCGGAGTAATTCTAGGCTGTGCTGTATGGCTCGTTGCTCCATTCATAGTTGAAACCATTGTGTGCGCACCTGTAGATTTCGTGAACCGCAAAAGTTCTTTATATCCATTACAGAAGGTACAATAATTTTCGCTTTATAACGCTCTTGGTTGACAGTAAGTGGATTCTGATTCTCGTCTTCACCAAACACCAAACTATAAATCGAAGACTTCGGAGTGGTGTCTCGACAATAACATCAGGACTTTCAAATCCAAGGATATTTTATAAGCAAGTTATACCATATTCAACGGACGAACTCAATGCTTTGCTATGTTGCAATGGTGCTAGCCGAAAACCTGTATTAACTGGTATTGAGAAGAAACTATCAGTAACCCTCTTGTGATCAAAGAGGAAAGAAATAATACCACACTATACTAGAAATATTGCAATGATATCTGCTTTAGCTTTGTATAAAATAAAGAGATTGAATACTTCAAAAAAATTTAATTTTATAAAAACATTTATAGATTGAATGCTTATACTCAAGTAAAACCGATAGATTAGGCTTTTTTTATCTCAACAAACAGTGCAGAATACACAATTGTTGGATACGGGAAATATGAAATATTGAAGTAATAAGAGAAAAAGATACAGACTCGCCCTGATTGAATGCATCGAGTGCAGTATCATGGAATATACATTCTGACTTTTTGATTACAAAAAATTACAGTAGTGGCTATATAAAATAAGCTTTCCTATCCACAATTGAACTGAGATACCTAGTACCTATAATACAGGGTGTCTTTGGTAAGAGCATTGTGGGAGCCACATTTTAAAAATTATTAAAGTATTAATATTACTCAATCGTTCAAGTGCGATATGGACAATCCACACAAGTCGAACAGCATATTTTTTCTACGACCCACGTAAGAAAAAATCTAGAAAATAAAAATGTCTATAAACTGTAATATTACTTCAAATTAAAAATGTAACAATTTAATTTTATGTTTCCACTAATTTTGTGGTAAACGTACAGTTCTTGAATGTCCAATTTGTATAATGCTACGGTTTCCTTTTTTAAATATACGATGCTGTTGTTGCCAGTCGGACTCCCTCATGAAGGGTAGGTACCGCACCATTATCTATTATAATGAATATTCTGCTAAATATTTCAAACGTCTACCTGTTGTCGTTATTAATATCAAGCAGAATGATTATTTAAAAATAAAATTAACAATAAAAAAAAATTTCCTCGGATCTACTGCGTGAGAGTCTGGTATGCTTACTACTCGACCACCAAAGAATATGCAAATCGTTTATCTATAACGTCAGATGTATTACATCATTTTTGCTTAAAAGAAACTAAAGTTCCTACCGTGTGTCACGCGACACCTTCTACCTTTTTTATTATTAATTTTAAGAAGAAAAGTTATTCTTCATAAAAAGTTCTGCATTATCTGAAACCTATTATACAGTAATCAAAAATCAAATTTTTTAGTCGTATACGAGGTTTGTCAAAAAAATAGTCGTTTCACTCGACAGTAAAGTACCTTTAAATTTGACAATATCGTAAAATGTTACTGAAAAAAGTTGATCAAATATGCAATTACATTGATTTGAATAGAATTTTCAGATTATTTTATTTTTTACTGTTTCTATTTTGAATGAACAACACATGATAAATTAACTCCAATTTAAAATGTCATATACCTGGAAATGTTATTGTCACTTTGACATCGATAAAAAAGGTGCACCTTTTTTTATCGCGATAAAAACTCCTCTTCCTCAATATCTAGTAAGCGGACGTCACTTTTACACAATGACAATGATTCGCAAAAGTTTGGTTACTTATAATTTCAATATTCTGTCGTTAATTTATCTTGCCAAAAAACACTCGAGCTTTTCTTTTATCAGATAAATTTCTCTTTAACTCAAAGTTTTGCCAATCACTCAATTTGCTCAAAAAACTGACATTAGATAAAATCGCTCCACCTTCGGTGTCGCGATTTTATCATGTCAGTTTTTCTCGTAAAATTAGTGATTGGCAAAACTGTTTCACTGCTAAGAGAAATTTATCCGACAAAAAAAAGCTCTTGTGTTTTTACTGTTGATACTTCCTTAGGTTTTCCATGTTTTTCAATAATTTTGCATTTAAAACGCGAAATAAGTACATATTCATTTATTTTGCAAATAATAAAATACATTCAAACATTAAGTTATCAAATTAACATCAAAATACGAAAACTGATATTAAAATAGACAATATAAAAATTGAACAAGTCGAAGAATTCAAATACCTTGGAGTACCACTAGAACAAACTGGAAAACAGGAAGCTGAAATCAACGAGAGAATAAGCAAGACAAATAAAACTGTATTATGCCATGAATCGAAAATTCATCAATAGAAAAGAGATTTCAAATCAAACAAAAATCAAAGTATTTAAAACCATATACAGACCAGTACTAACGAATGGATGCGAATCGTGGAATCTCTCAAATGCACAGAAAAGTAAGATACAAGCCGTTGAAATGAAATATTTGAGACGTATAATAGGAGCTACTAGGAAAGACAGAATTAGAAACACACATATCAGAGAAGATTTAGGGGTAGAACCTATAGTACAATTTATAGAACAGAGATAATTAAGTTGGTGGGGACATATACAACGAATGAATAATAACAGACAAGTGAAACGTGTATACGAAGCGAAATCGCAGATTAAAAGGAAGAGAGGCAGACCAAGACAGACATGGAATACAGTGATGGGTGACATAGAAGCACGACATGGAGAGAAGCATCAACTTTAGCAAAAGATAGAAAAGCATGGAAAAAAATTGTTTATGGAACCTAAAATGTAAATCCGACACCTATATGGTATAAGGATACAATGATTGATATTTGATGACTGTATTATAGGTTTTAGAGAATGCAGAACTTTTTATGAAGAATAACTTTTTTGTTGTCGGTTTTGAAGCAAATATTCAAGTCTAAAGTTTCTAAAAATGATTTTATTTTTTAGAATGGTACTCCAAAGTAAGTTAAGCTTTTATATTGGTTATTTTTGTTTTTATCAGAAGGAAATACTTGTTCTAGAGTATGTTTTCGTATCTTTTTATTTATGATGTTGTCAATTTAGGAATTTTAAATAGGAATTTTAAAACTAGAATTTCAGAACACAAACCTAGTTATGACAACCAAAAATCAGATTCCAACTATTCAAATCATTTATCAGCAAACCAACACTCTTTCGATTCAAATTTTGAAATTTTGCATATAGAACCTAAATACTTCAAATTAAATATTTTAGAAGCCATAGAGATAAATAAAAACAAATATTCAGATAATCTTCTTAACGACCAGCTTGATATTAACAATTCTCCCTTATTAAACCTTTTTACCTAGAAAGGTTCCTGTAGGATTGTTGTGAATTAGTTTCCAGGTAAACTTGTTGAATACTTTAGCTAATCCCATATTTAGACAAATTCATTTAATTTCCTTGTAAATAGATTATAATTTTATTGTTAAATATCCGTATAATTTAGTATAAAGGCACTGTATAAATTGAGAATTTCTCATTATATTATTATCTCCATTCGTTTGAAAAAGCTACTGTGTTAGCGAAACGCGTCACAACTTTAAGGTTAAATATAATGTAGATTTAACAAAATAAAATTGTTTGATTCCATAATCCACAACATTTCTAAGTTGATGTATTTGTTGGGTTTACGAGTATCTAATTTTAGTTGAAGTTATTAAAAAAAACTTATATATAAGAATGACAAAATTAATTCAAAATATTTGCCATATTTTAAAAATATCTTTTTAGAGTATAGAAAGTTGAATCCATTCAGTCATATTGGTCCAAATTTTGAATCTTTATTT
>CAJUYG010005581.1:0-13622 GCA_910591675.1 Galerucella calmariensis
TCATTAAAAAATATCAATCTTCTTATTTTTTTGTTTCTTTTGTGTAATGTAATGAATGGAGTAATATATTATTTAGGACCACTTAAATGTATGTAGGGCTAAGACGTAGTTTACTTACCGACGTCTGAACGGTAAGTAAATCACTTACCGACGTGTTAGACTTAGAAACCAGTAAACACAACCTACCGACCTGACAACCGATGCTGTAAATCAACAAAAAAGATCGATCGCGCAAAAAGAATTTATTTGACTCTGGATGAAACTTCATTTAACAAAAATATACAGTACTGTATATGTACATACGTAGTATCAATTATAAAAAAATATGATATAAATTTTGTTAACTTACGTATTGCCATTTTCTTTTTCTGTTGATTCACTTTCACTCGAAGTACTTTCCATAACATTCACTTTACACTTATGTTCTATTATACACTCTATACACTTTCACTAATTTCTAAAAATTATATAATTCAATTCATAACGAAGCTAGAAAACTATTGACTGTAATGAATAATACAATGTATGCTGACAATCAACATTTTGCACCGAGAGACTAGCTCTGAAGCCTATGAATCGCTGCTTCGTAAATTAGAGAGAGAGAGACTGAGGAGAGAGCGTTCGCGCTTAAGGCACATAACGCAGCAACGTAACGTAACGGTCAGATCTTTTGCGCCGCGACCCTCGGTCGCTCCAACCTAACGTAAAGAACTAAAGTTCCAAAAATCGTTGTACAAGTGAAGAGACTGCAAAAGGCTGGATATGCCCCAACAATAACTGCTCTGCGCAAGATGGCGTATAATTTGGCAGAGAGAATGGGCAAGTTCCCATTCACACATTTCTGTGAAAAAGGTCGTACTGCAGGCAAGGGGTGGCTTCAAATTTTCTTAATCGGAACGCCCAAGGGGTGTCCAAGGCTCAAGCAGACGGCATGAACAAACAGGAGGCCGCAAATTATTTTGCCCTTCTAGCAAGTACTCTCTCAGAATACAACTTATTCAATAAACCTGCTAATATTTACAACGTAGACGAATCGGGTCTTCAACTAAACAACCTACCACAACACGTTATAGCTGCGAAAGGAAGCAAATCTGCTCAATCTCGACAATCGGCAGAGCAAGGGGAAACCATAACAGTTATAGTAGCTTGTTGCAATGCCGAAGGAACTTTTCTACCTCCCTACATTATTTTCAATTGTGTGAAAAAGCGACAAGCGTGGCTAGATAACCTACCTAATAGCACGGCAATCCAGAGACCTGTCAAATAAAATTCAATATGGCGACCACAAAACAGTCCAACCTATAAAAGTGAAAGTCCAATAGGATTACCTATAATGAAAAAATGAGGTGTCAAACCCATCCCCCTGAAGCGCTAGTTGCAATTGAGTTGTCGAAATAGGCAAGGCAGCTGAGGCCGAAAAACAGACTAAGGGAAGAAGAATTTCAGCGATCGCAGTGGATGGGTTCAGAACTATTTCATAGTGCTTTTTTTTAATGGAAGTTTGTTTTTTGAATGACTAATGCCCGATTTCACTAACCATTTCCTGGTTAGGTAATATCTAAAACGAATTTAGGATATCCTAAATGCAATTTACATTTTACCACTCGCTAAGTAATGCCTAAGAGCGATAATATTACGGATTTCCCATCACTTGGAACAGCTTTGAGAGTGAGGCCCTTTTTGGTCCCAATAACAATATATTGTGGTTCAAAATATCTGTTTCAAACTTTGGAGGATTTATAAATCTGTTCAGCGCTTGATTTTTTCAGTTTTTGATTGCGAACAAAGGCAACTCATTCATTCAACAACAAAGGGTCATGTTTGGGAAACCTATGCCGTTTTAATGCAATGTCTGTACACCCAGGAACGCAACACTTCACACCAACCATTGTAAATATTATGAATTATCACACTTGATAAGACTTACAGTGCCTAATTAAAACACAAATAACAGCAGCAAACGAGAACAAGCTATAAAAAACAATTGGTGTGTTCTTTTTACAGAATTTGCTCGAGCAGATCAGCTGCTCTGTTCACTTGAATGATTTTGCGTATTCTTTTTAAGCGCTCGTTTTGAACAGAGCTGAACTATCTCTTCCCCTCTTGCCCCTAACTGCACTACCTCTTGTGGGTGCTCGGCTCTGCCGTTTAGTTGATCATAGCCTAAAAACATAAGGAGCATTCTTTTTAAGATTTCCTGTTCACTTTGGTCACCCGCTCAGGTTGAAAATTATTATCTCAACAGAGCTGAACAGAATAGTGTAAAAAGAACACAACAACTGGTGACAACAACTATATGACAGCTTTGATGAATTTTAAAATCTTTCCTTCTTTTCGTGCTGAAGGCCTTAGCTGCCAGGCCTGTTTCGACAACTCAATTGCAACTAGCGCTTCAGGTGGATGGGTTTGAAACCTCATTTTTGTATTCAAGGTCATCCTATATACTTTCACTTCTATAGGTTAGACTGTTTTGTGATCGTGGATTTTGGTATAAAGTGTTTATTCTGCTTTGGTGTCTCTATACTAATAATATACAATAAAAAGTTCAGTTTTATAAAACTTTTAAGCTGGGTATATCAATTTAGGACCAAATTTTGGTTTTGTATCTATATAAGAACATTATTTTTTGTTAGTGGTTTTTAGACTATCAAGAATTATTATTTAATATTTACGGGTAAGTACTAAAATACTAAAACATATACTTACAATATTATAATGAAAGTGAAACTTTTATGAAATTGTTGGCATTAAAATTTCACTTGCATGTATTGGAAGATATCACCTGCAGTATTTAACTTTTATGCTTACGGATTTCAGGAGTGAAACACCTACTTCAAAATGCCAACAACTTGTACTGCAGTCGGTTGTGAAAGCCATTCAAACCAACTAAGCTTTTTTAAGGTCCCAGCTGTTTAAAGAACACATTTACAATTTACAAGAATGAAGCGTAGAGAAATGTGGTTATCAGCAATCAATAGAGATGATTTAACAGAATCAAAAATCGAATATCAGGCTGTATGTAGCAGGCATTTTGTGCAGTTTTGTTCACTAACAATATTTATAAAAACTAAGAAAAGTGATGTATTCTAAATAAAAAATACTAATCAAATGAACAATATACTAAACACTAATGAAATATACTAAATTGAAGCAAAATATACTAATAAATTCGACTAAAAAGTTTTGAGCACTGATTATGACTGAATATACAATACAAAACTAACCTATCTGTCCAAATTGTTTGCCCTGCACGGCCATATTAGGTCACGTGATCTGGATTGCCTAATGGGAGCATAATCAGCGGCGTACATAAACGAACAACTTTCCTTAAATAGGGGACTTCGGTCCAAGTTGCCAACCCAAAAAATTTCGCATTTTTCTACCACTGGGGAAAGAAAATTTCCGGACGATTTTGTCATGTAAAGGTTCGTATTATTTATAAATATCCGTAAACGTAGCCTCGACTCTTCAAATTAGATAATTTGATGCAAATATCGAAATTTGTAAAAGTCCTATCTGATTGGCTGAAAGTTGTGTTGGAGCACCTCATTTCACGTCAATAATGTCACCAATACGTCATACATCTTTAGGGGCTGCGTTCAGAAAACACAACTGTTGCAGAGCCGTTGAGTGAAAGTTCTGTGATTGCACTTTGATTAGTGAGCGAAGCCATTTTCCTGAGTGGTTTTAAATTGCGCTCAGTGAGCACAACACGATGCAGATTGTGATATTTTTATAAAGATTGTCTATGGTTTTATTATTAGTAAACAAAGATTATACTTAGTAGTGAAATAAATAAGTATTACAACATGAGTTATGATTATGAATATGAACTGATTTATACGTATAATTATGTAGCATACAGCTAGATACGAAAAATGTTCACAAATGATTGAAAAATGTTTTGTATTTATTTATTTGAACATATGTGAGTATTCTACATATATAATCTGTGAATCTGTGATATACATATATTAAAGATTATCTATGATCTTCTATACTTTCCAAAAAATGATCGTTCAGAAGACATACGTCAACCATTCGTTACTCAGTGAACGCTGAATCAACAGTTGAGTTAGGTATATGTTATGTTTTCTGAACGCTACCGTTATTGACGTGAAATCAGGTGCTCCAACCAGCTCCTACACAACTTTCAGCGAATCAGATATGACTTTTACAAATATCGATATATATGTAATTTGAAGAGTCGAGGCTCCGTTTACGGATATTTATAAATAATACGAACCTTTACATGACAAAATCGTCCTGAAATTTTCTTTTCCCAGTGGTAGAAAAATGTGAAATTTTTTGGGTTGGCAACTTGGACCGAAGTCTCCTATTGGCTGGAGAATCACTTTATTCCCAGAAAATCCGCAGGTCCGTGTTTACTCTTGCTTGATGGACATGGATCGCACACCAATTCGGCTGAAATCCTAGAAAAAGCGCTCGGAAACGACGTGCATTTCCTTTGCCTCCCTAGCCACACTACCCATTACTTGCAACCCCTCTATTCTAACCGTTCTTCATTTACACCACTAAAAACGTACTACCGAAACGCAGCTATTGAGTGAGGAGTATCAAATCCTGGGAAAAAATTAGAGCGGAGACATTTTGGTTAACTCTTGGAAAAATCCAGATCTCAAGCGTCAACAACATCGACGGGATCAGCAGGCTTTCGAGCGTGTGGGGTATTTCCATTTTCTCCATCAACAATTCCAGAGCATGCCTATCTTACAGTTGAAAACGAATTGACAAGAACATCCAAGAGTCCTGAAAAACCTATCACGCCAGGTACTTCTAATGCAATAACTCCATCAAAAGTACTTCATGTCGTATCCCCAATACCAATAGCATATCCCTCAGAAGTGAAAAGGAAGCAACATGCTCAAGTTCTGACCACCGCTGAGAATATCGCCAACAAAAAACCCAAGAGGAAAGCAAAAGCAGGGAAATAAACTAAGTCGATGTTAAAGTTGATTCGCAAGCCATTCAAGAAAAGAATTGCTTTCGAAGATGAACTGCCTTCGTCATCCGGAGGTGAATGGGACGAGAACTTATTTTCCCGACAGATTCCCCCCACCACGTCAAATTTAGTAGTTGAGGTGCGCATGCGTCCAAGCAGCCTTCAACCTTCTATTCGATGTGACTGAATGTGAGCTGATTGGCGCAGTTCGTAGGGTATTGAGCTTACAATTAGCTTACGTAGGTTCGAAACCCGGTTAGGAGCTGGGTTTTTTTGTTTTTGGAACTTTAGTTCTTTATGCCAGGTTATGTTTGAGCGACCGGGGGTCGCGACGCGAAAGATCTGACCGTTACGCGTTACGTTACGAAACGTTATGTTACATTTTTTCGTTATGTGCCTTGCGTGCTTGTGCCTCCTTAGTCTCTCTCTCTCGTTTACGAAGCAGCGATTCATAATAATAAAATGCTCCCAGCCGGATTTGGACTCGGGCCGCCCGCGTACAATGCAAGCATCCTAACCACTGAATCACCGATGCTATATTGAAATTCTATGCAAAGCTGGTATTCGCAGTGCTAGTGATCTACTTGAATTTGTTCGGATAAATTTTTACTATTATTTCCATAATTTGTTTTGCGCGATTAAGGGGTCTAGCACATTTACTTTTCGAAATACAGGGTGTTGAAATTTTGAAAGCTTGAATGTTTTAATTCGATAACTTTAAAATGGATGGATAAATTAATTTGTCATTTGGCAGATTGTTTTTAAATGTAAAAGGGCATATTTTGAAAGAAATTGTAGTTTGGGCAGGTTGTTTTTAAATGTAAAAGGGCATATTTTGAAAGAAATTGTAGTTTGTGCAACTAGTGTGGATATGATGGCCATGTCGCACGAGGACGAAGTTTGAGCACGACGCCGTAGGCGGAGTGCTCAATCGTTCAAGTGCGATACAGACAATCCACACGAGTCGAGCAGCATATTTTTTCTACGATCCACTTAAGAAAAAATCTAGAAAATAAAAATTTCTATAAACTGTAATATACCTAACTTCAAATTAAAAATTTTACAATTCAATTTTATGTTTCCACTAATTTTGTGGTAAACGTACAGTTCTTGAAATTTGTATAGGGCTACGGTTTCATTTTTTAAATATACGATGCTGTTTAAATATACGATGCTGTTCTAAGTAGATGTTGCCAGTCGGACTCCCTCATGAAAGGTTCCGTACCACTATCTATAATAATGAATATTCTGCTAAATATTTCAAGCGTCTACCTGTTGTTGTTATCAATATCAAGCAGAATAATTATTTAAAAATAAAATCATTAATAAAAAAAAAGTTGTTTCATGGGGAATTGAACCTAGGTCTACCGCGTAAGAGTCTGGCATGTTTACCACTCAACCACCGAGATCTATTATAAGGACATGTCCATCGGTAGCTCCTCAATTACCCATTCTATTCTATTTTTAGTATTTGTTATCAATTTTATACGGACTATTTTATTTGTTCATTTTTGTAAATAAATATTCTTAATCCAGTGCTTCTGAGAGAGACTTTTTTGACAAGTTATTTTGACGTTTCTTTAAATTGAAATGAGTGACGAGTACTAAACGCGAATACTGATTGGTGGATTTCATATAAGTACATTCCAGGATGTACCTATATGAAATCATAATATACGTTCGGTTAACCGATAAGGCCTACATTTCCATTCTTTAAACTGTGCAGGAAATGGATAATATACATATGGGTGTAGAAAAGATGGATAATATTTATGCGGGTGTAGAAAAAACATTTTTCAATTTTTGATCCAGTGGTGTACATTAGGGGTGGGCAAAATAATCGATCTATCGAAAAATAATCGATTAATCGGGTGATCAATTAATTTAATCGGGTGATTGATTAATCGATATATATTTTTTTTGTAACTTTAGTTCTTTACGCCAGGTTATGTTTGAGCGACCAGGGGTCGCGACGCAAAAGATCTGACCGTTACGCGTTACGTTACGCTACGTTATGTTACGTTGCTTCGTTATGTGCCTTGCTTGCGTGCTTGTGCCTCCTTAGTCTCTTTCTCGTTTACGAAGCAGCGATTCATAATAATAAATATGCTCCTACCGGGATTCGAACCGGGCCGCCCGCGTGCAATGCGAGCATTCTAACCACTGAACCACCGATGCTATATTGAAATTCTATGCAAAGCTGTTATTCGCAGTGCTGGTGATCTACTTGAATTTGTTCGGATAAATTTTTACTATTATTTCCATAATTTTTTTGCGCGATTAAGGGGTCTAGCTACTTTTCGAAATACAGGGTGTTGAAATTTTGAAAACTTGAATGTTTTAATTCGATAACTTTAAAATGGATGGATAAATTGATTTGACATTTGGCAGGTAGTTTTTAAATGTAAAAGGGCATATTTTGAAAGAAATTGTAGTTTGTGCAACTAGTGTGGATAAGATGGCCATATCGCACGAGGACGAAGATGGAGCACGATGCCGTAGGCGGAGTGCTCAATCGTTCAAGTGCGATATGGACAATCCACACGAGTCGAGCAGCATATTTTTTCTACTACCCACTTAGGAAAAAATCTAGAAAATAAAAATTTTTATAAACTGTAATATAACTTCAAATGAAAAATTTAACAATTCAATTTTATGTTTCCACTAATTTTGTGGTAAACGTACAGTTCTTGAATGTCCAATTTGTATAATGCTACGGTTTCCTTTTTTAAATATAATTGGCCTGTTGGCTCTGCCAGTAACAAAAACTTGAGAAAAAAAAGTAGATGTTGCCAGTTGTACTCCCTCATGAAGGGTACCGTACCATTATCTATAATAATGAATATTCTGCTAAATATTTCAAACGTCTATCTGTTGTCGTTATTAATATCAAGCAGAATGATTATTTAAAAATAAAATTAACAATAAAAAAAATTCCTTGCCGGGAATCGAACCCGGGTCTAACGCGTGAGAGTCTGGTGTGCTTACTACTCAACCACCAAAGAATATGCAAATTGTTTATCTATAACGTGAGGTGTGTTACATAACTTTTGCGTAACAGGAACTAAAGTTCCTACCGTGTGTCCCGCGACACGTTCTACCTTTTTTTTAGTTTTTTTATTTCTCATTTTCTGATATTTGCATACATAGTTACACTTTGATCAACCGGGTTTGGGCCTGGGTTTCTTGTTTTTTTTTAGTTTTCTAATTCTTATTTTCTGATATTTACATATTTACTTCAATATTGTTATGTTTCCACTAAATTTGGCAACGTTGGAAAATGTCGTGGGAATGGGATGAAGAGTCATCTCACGATGAAAGTGAAATCGATAAAAGCGGATTTTTTGAATGGTTTTAAGCGTTAATGTTGATTGCGTTCTCGTAGAGTTTGTGGGAAAGGTGAAGAAGCTGTACTAAGTTGGTGTTGTTACGAAATGCGAAGGTCAAGACGTCACTGTTAATTTTATGAAGAGGGGAAAATTACAGTTTATTTTCCCACAAGCAAAAGACGAATCAATAATACAAATGGAGAGTATTAAAAAAATACTGCCATCTTCAACAGTACGTCGTGGCCACTTCACATTTCCAAGTACCTAATTTTCCCTAAAACCATTACAGTAGTTTAAATGTTTGTTATTCTTCCAAGTTTTTCGTCGGATTAGTACACTTTTTTCAAAAAAATCTGTTTTTTTTTCACCGACATTATGTAAATTGCCATAAGCAATATCCCCAACCCTTCAAGCGTCATATTCCCAACTCCATTGGGAATATGACGCAAAATTCATCTTTCATAAGCAATGCAATAGTTGCTTTTTTTCTATCCCCCGTTTTAGCTTAGCTAACTACAGAATTCTTAGCTGGGCTGAATTGTAGTTCGAACGCACATTTCAAAAGCTAGCCGACAATAACAGCGCAAGCGCATTTGCATTATTTGCATACAAAGATGAAAGGTAAACAAATTAATAAATCAAACATTTATTGAATCAAAACTTTCAACTTCTAAGGCTAATTAAAATTAAAGTTACCGGTAAAATCAGGAGACTAGTAGCTCAGAAAATGGATTTACTGGATCCACATTTGGAACAACACAACAGGTCTCGAAGAAGGTAAACCCATAGAGAAATATAATGATGAACCTTTATGAAATAAAATGAAAATTCAAAACGGATTCCATTGAAAGAGCTCCAAATATGTTTTTTAAGGTTATAATCTTTATCAGATGTCAAAAATGAGTGACTTTTCTTGCATTCGCCATTAAACTTAGCTAAGAAATTTTGCTAAGTTAAAAATCCGGCATACTTGGAGGAGGCAAGGGGGGGAGGTCAGTTGATCTTAGTAAATATAACTTAATTGGCAAAACGAACGCTAGCTTAACAAGTTTAACTTAGTCTTTTTTCTTATTCTTTTGGGAATCAAATCACATGTTTTTTATTTCGACGTTTCGGTAGCGTTCCAGCTACCGTTGTCAAGATTAACTAGTAATAAAAATTAATAAAATAATTTTTGGTCCCTATCTGACACAACGAAAAAATATGACAACTAGACAATCAATAATATTTTGCAGTTTTAAGACTACAAAACTTTGTTGTCAAATTTTATTCATAGTAGGTAGATCACTGGTAAAATGTGAAATAAAATATTTTATTTTATGACATTCTAACGATATGATAGTCTACTAGAAATGGAATCCAGTGGAGTGCACGTTCCAGGAACGGTTTTTATTGGGATAGCGCTTTTTTTAGCTTATTTTGGAAATGTTAATAAAACGCGTTTGTTGTTACTTTTTTGTGTATGGTCATTTTTGTTTTCAAAACATGTCAGTTTGGTGATTTTGTGTATTGAACTGTGTATCGATTAACAGCTATTCCAATGATAAATCATAAGAAAACCTGGATAAAAACTTATGATGCTATCCTGATAACGCAGGTAATTGATTATTGGAAATTTCTCTTTCTAACATTGGTAACCAAATTTGACTACATTCGGCTGAAATACTAGCTACACATTTATCTGCATTTAGTTGTATTAAAGTACTTTTTTTGATTTTTCGTCTTTTATTATTGGGCTCTTTCAATATTATTTTTGTCGAATCCCATTGAATTTTATGCCGCTCTTCCCAAGCATGTTTACAAATACCTGACTTAAAGAACTCCCTATCTTCGATATATTTTTTATGTTCACTTATTCGGACTCTCAATGGTCTAGATATTTCACCTAAATAGAATTTGTCGCATTCACAAGATATCTGATATATATATGCAATTTTTTGAAGATTGTTCTTCATTTTTTGGTTTCGTTTTTGTTAAGATAGATCTCAAAGTATTGTTAGATTTAAAGCTGGTTCGAATATTAAATTGATTACCAATTTTCTTAATTCTTTCTGACAAACCCCTAACATACGGTATTGTCAAGTTTTTAAAAATTATATAGCTGAATTATTAATATTATTGTTATTCTTATAGGGTATTAACAATGAGCCTCTCTCTATATTCTTTATTTACAAATTCTGCCGGGTAATTATTGGCATTTAAAACATTTTTCAGTAGAATTTTCTCCTTTGTGAAATGATTTTCATTAGAACAAATGATTCTGGCCCTATCGTATAAAGATTTTACTACCCCAAAAGAATAAGAAAAAAGAATAAGTAATGCCACAAGGAACTTACAGAAGAAGTTTAACTTAGGTTAGCTTAGATTGGTGGTAGAAAAAAAGCAACTAATTAATACTAGTTAGCACAATCAGAATCACCATTACTTCCTACTTATGATACAATAAGGTTGTTGGTAGATAAAAATTCAATGAGCATGAAAAACTAGTTACTGAGAAACTGTGAAATTGATAAAGGACCCCGCGCTTTTCTTATGACAAAGTGGCGTTCCGTCAAATGTTATAAATTCTGGATATTATGTTGTACTCGACTTCTTGACCAAAAGTGTCCATGGGACCAATTCAATCCTATGACTAGTTTCCGATATACAGGGTATTAAAGTTGAAAATTTTTTGTTTTTCGTGACCACGTAATTTTATTATTAACAAATAAATATGCATTTTTAATTGATAGTACCATTGATATGTTCTAGTTTATCGTAAACTTACACATAAATGGTTCAAAATATCAACATATACAGGGTGGGACTCAATTATACAAGGACGAATTTTTGGAATTCTAAGAAATTCTCATATTGAATGAAAACAAGGTCAGATATAAAAAGTAACTTCCTCTTCAATGTTCTGGCATCAAATATACTAGTTCTAGAGGTATTCCATACAGGGTGATTCTTAATGCAGCCTGAAATTAGTTTTATTCTAAATGAAATAAATAAGTTACACCATGTTTTTTAAAATTAGTTTTTGATGTTTAAAACGTATTGGTTACCTAGATATTAGTACTTTTCTTAAGAAACAGGGTGATTTGCACATACATCTTGTTATTAAACCGAAAAAAATTAGAGAAAATATACATTTTCTGAATCACCCTGTATTTTATAATTAGATCCTTCAAAATGTTTGATGTATTTTGTTTTGTAATAAGCTTAAAATAGTAAATGAGCTGAGAAGATTTCATATTCCTACTATGACCAGTTTTCCAGAAACAGGGTCCTGAGGGTGGAAGAGGTATCGATTAAAGTTAACTTTATGGAAAAACCAGGTTTTCGTGATTTGATAGTTGTTCAGATCTGTCGGTTCTGTCAACAATTTGGCATTTATAACCTTGATTAATTATATTGTGAATATTTTGATTGCTTTCACTTTGTTTTCTTTGAATTTTGCAATGTTAACAAACGATATCCAAGATATGTTTGAGGAACTTTTAACCGGCGATGAAGAAGATGCTATGAATATTGTTGAAGGCCCTCGGCGACCAAGGATATTTAGGAATCGGCTGGACCATTTCACTTTGTGGAACGAAACAGAACTACACTAATGATAGAAGAGATTCAATTTCCTCATTGGAAAAGTTTATGGCTCGTCTATGATCCATTCAGACAGGAACAAATAAAATAAAAATTCGACACTGGGAACTAAATAACAAATACACCAAACAGACATATCGAAACTAGACCATAAAACTAAAGTCAAAATGCCTAAACTGTAGGCCATAGAGAATATTTCTCTATGCTCCAGGCTATTCTTCTTTCTATTTTTCTCATTTTTTTTTAATGAAACTTTTATTATTATTAATTTACTGTAGTACATGCCTACAGGATGATTAAACTTCTAATTTATCCATCTTTTCGGTACACTTCGGCATATATCCATAAATAAAAATGTGATTATAATTTCGTTCACTATATCCCTATTCTATCCCTGTTTCTGAAAAACTGGTCAAGAATATGAAATCTTTTCAGCTCATTTACTATTTTAAGCTTATTACAAAACAAAATACATCAAACATTTTGACGGATCTAATTATAAAATACAGGGTGATTCAGAAAAAGTGTATTTTCTCTAATTTTTGTCGGTTTAATAACAAGATGTATGTGCAAATCACCCTGTATTTTAAGAAAAGTACCAATATCTAGGTAACCAATACGTTTTAAACATCAAAAACTAATTTTAAAATACATGGTGTAACTATTTATTTCATATTGAAAAAAATTAATTTCAGGTTGCATTAAGAATCACCCTGTATGCAATACCTCTAGAACTAGTATATTTGATGCCAGAACATTAAATATGAAGTAACTTTTTATTTCTGACCTTGTTTTTATTCAATATAAGAATTTCTTAAAATTCCAAAAATTCGTCTTTGTATAATTGAGTCCAGCCCTGGATATTTTAACATTTTGAACTATTTATGTGTAAGTTTGCGATAAACTAGAACATATTATGGGTACTATCAATCAAAAATGCATATTTATTTGTTAATAATAAAATTACGTGGTCACAAAAAACAAGGATTTTTCAACTTTAATACCCTGTATATCGGAAACTAGTCATAGGATTGAATTGGTCCCATGGACACTTTTGGTCAAGAAGTCGAGTACAACATCATATCCAAAATTTATTACATTTGACGGAACGCCACTTCGTCATAAGAAAAGCGCGGGGTCCATCAAAACGTGCGTCATATCCCTCGATGCTACTTATTAAATACATCGATATCACTGATTTGCCATGTTTCAGTTAAAACTAGACAGTCGAACCCCATATATACTGCCCAAAGAAATTGTTTTCCTAATATTATTGTGTATACTATAGTGTTTGTATACTATATTGCTTTCATTTATTTTAAAGATTTTTTCACATGTCTTTGTAAATATTGGATTATTGAAGTCTGTTATGTTTACAAAGAATTTGAAGAACAATCCCAGTTTATAGAAAAAAATGAAACACGATACACCATTAAATTAATTTATTAGTTAAATTTGCTACTTCTAAAATATAAAAACAGTCAACACAAGTACAATCAAATAAGGGGTCAGGTAATCTGGTCCCCGCTACCTACGTTAATACTCTGGTACTCTGGCCCTAAATTAATCCGACCAGTAATTTCGCCCCCGTAATGAAAATAAAATTAAATGTTATTCTTAGAATTGAGGTAAGGCAGGTACTCGATAAAAATAACAGCCCCTTGAATTCTCTCAAATTTTTAATCATTTATCGAAGTGAATTTGAGCTGAAAGTGTTGAAAAATAGCATTATGAAAGTAGAAATT
>CAJUYG010005582.1:0-13619 GCA_910591675.1 Galerucella calmariensis
TGCTTGGGCTAATTGTATAAAAATAGGATAAGTTACAAACAATATTTATTTATTACAAGTTTTTGGAATGGATAATGAAGGTACAAATAAATTTGCTTCACAACCACCGTGTAAGTGCACTAATAATATAGGTTTTTTCTGTTCACAAACATAATTATTTCCTACAGTAATTTTACAGAAGGCGAGTTCCAAGTCACTTAACATAATATAATGTTGCTTTATAGCATCGATACATAAATTGTTACTTTCTGGCACAATAAATGCGTATCGGTTTGAAGAAACTTGAGTAGGTAGACTGGAAATTTTATAAATTCCGTATTCTCTTGGAGTTATCAAAGGAACATACAAAACAAACGTTACTTTATTATTATAAAAATAAACATTAGTTTCTGTTAATTTGAAAAGAACATGTGTATTTTCCAAAATAGGACTGACAGGAAAACTTAACCCGTCCATATAATTTTGTAAATTACTCAAATGTTTTATAAGCTCTACCGGACTGATTATTAGAGGATGTAATTTTCCTTCTAGAGATTTTTGAATTATATTTAATAGATTATCTTGGTGTGACTTGAAAATCGTTTCTATAAATGAAAAAAGTGAAAAAATTTCAGTAATTTTCATATTTATTTCTAAATTATAATTTTTTGAGTTTTGGTTAGCTACAAATTTGTTAATAAAATTACCTGTTATATCTAACTTATTTTCTAATAGGTTTGTTCTATTTAAGAACCAAGAGTTACTATCTAACAGAGTACTTCGTACGATTGACGTTTGCTCTTTTAGTAGTTTTGTTAAATGATTTTGGTTATTTTTTAATTTTTGTATTTGCGAATCAAAAAATTTGGCGTCTTCCTCGTCTAAAGTTCCAAATAAGGTCTTTGAAACTGAACCAATAATATTTAGCAAACCTCTTTTTATTCTAGATCGGGATTGTACATCCGCGCCTAGCATTTCCATAATTATTTTATCGTTAACATTAATATTTTTAAGGAAGTATTCAGTAGTTTGCTTCAAGGAATCACATTCGTTATTTTCTAAACCGCGTGATTCGGCTAATTTACAAAATTTTTCCAATACCTTTCTGTAATATAAAATCGTTTTGTATTCGCTGTGATAATTAATTAAGTCTAAATAAACAACTAACTTCCATTTATCGGTGTAAAGATTTAAGTTACCAATATTCTCGTAGTACAGTCCTGGACTTGAATTTATCAAGGTATTATTATAATAGTCACTTGAAAACACCATCAGTGGCAGGGTGGTCAAAAGAACTGAAGGCAAATTCATGGCCTAAAAATAATTAAAAAAAAAAATTTTTTTATAGCATAATTAATTTGAAATAAGTTCCTTAATTACTAAATTAATGATTTTATCTAAAACTATACTAAAACAAAATTAAAATGTGTAATAATTTCAATTTCAAAACTTGCAGGCAAAAATTTTTTTATTTTATTTTTTTTTTTTATTTTTTTTTATTCTGTAAAGAGTTTTAATCTATTCATGTGAACTTTAACTAGTTTTTTGTTGATTTTTATTGTACAATTTACATCCGAATCGATGGATATGACCTCGTAAGGTCCTTTGAATAGAGGCTGCAACTTTTTGGTTTTTCCTACTATGACAGATTCATTTTTAAGGAGAACTTTATCACCTACATTTATATTGAGAGGATTAATATTTTTATCATAGTATTTTTTTGACATTTCTTTACTTTTTGTTAGTTTTTCGCGGGCTATTTCATGAGAGTGTTGCATTCTTGATTTTAGTTCATTGTAGTAGTCATCATAACTATAAAGGACTTCGGGGGATTTACTTAACGTTGTAGGCAATTCTGCTTTGTGACCAAAAAGGAGTTCGAAAGGAGTAAAGGAGGTGGAGATATGAGGAGTAGTATTATAAGTGAATGTAGCAAAAGGCATAAACTCATCCCAATTATTCATATCTTTGTTTATAAAACTTCTTAAATATTCGACAAATGTTCTGTGAGATCTTTCCAAACTGCCGTTACTTTGAGGATGGAAACTCGTATAGTTTGAATTTTAGAAACTTTTAATAATTGACACGTCTTTTTAAATAAATCACTGAGGAAATTTGAACCCTGATCTGTCAATACATATTTGGGAATACCATACTGACAGATAATTTTTGTTGTAAAATGATATGCTAGCGTCTCAGCCGTTTGCTCTGGAATCGGTATAGCTAATGAAAATTTAGTTAGATCATCCATGAATGTTAGTAAATATTTATTGCCTTGGTCAGTTACATTTAGTGGCCCTACGATATCTAGAAATACCTTTTCAAATGGCTTAGATGAGGTGGTAGTAATTATCATCGGTAGTTTTGTTTTCTTACCAGTTTTATTTTTTTGGCAAATTTCACAAGAACGAATGAATTTTTTTTATATGTTTAAACATGTTTTTCCAGCGATATTTTTCCTTTATTCGATTAAAAGTTCTATTAACTCCTTGGTGTCCACCTAGGGGACAATTGTGATACTCTTTTAATATGGTTTCTATTTCCTTTTGACTAAGGTCTTGATATATGTTGTTATGACAAATTGTGATTACTGCATTTGCTTCTCTGAAAATATAACGAAACATTATCCGAATAACGTCTAGTTTCAATCGCTCGTTTTTACATTCATCAGCTGAGAAGGCAAGGTCACTAATACCGTGTTCTGTTACAAAAGACTTTAAGTTCGTTAATGAATAAAAAATATCATCGTATTTTGTTTTTTGGAAATCTGATTCTTTTGTAATTAAATAAATAAAAAATCGATCATTGTGCTTTAAATATGCAATGTCGTGTAGCTTTCTATTTTGCGCTTTTAATTCGTGGTGATTATTATCGTATTTTTGGTGGTCATCAAATTCTTTACTCGCAAAGAAAATTATACTGGGTTTGTCTACATTATTTACAACGTCGGTAATATTTTCAGAGACATCTATAATATTTTTATTTATGATAACTTTATTTTCGATCTCTTTTAGATATTGATTATAAGAGTTATTAGTAGATGCAGATCTAGTATTCATTTTATAAATCCGAGAAAGACTATCAGCATTGGAAATAAGTTTACCGGGTCGGTAAATAATCTTGTAATTGAATTCTTCGAGTTTAAGTCTGAAACGAGTTAGTCTTGAGGAAGGATTTGAATGTGAAAATAGAAAAGATAGCGGTTTGTGATCGCTGACGATTAGGAAGGGTTTATCACCCCATAGATAAGATCGAAAGTGCTGCGTGGATCAAACTATACTTAAAATCTCACGTTCAATTGTCGAATAATTTTGTTCAGCCTTATTCAAAACTCGACTAGCGTAAGCAATAGGTCTATCTTCACCTAATTTTCCTTGAGATAAAACTGATCCTATCGCGTTTTTACTCGCATCTGTTGTTAGAATAAATTCTTTTTCAAAATCCGGATATTGCAACACGGGAGGACTAATAAGTTTTTCCTTTAAGATAGAAAATGCTTCATCACAAACAGCGGACCATTCAAAAGGCACGTTCTTTTTTAACAAATTATTTAAGGGATAAGCGATTTTTGCGAAGTTTGGAATAAAACGCCGATAATAGGATGCTAATGATACGAATGATTTTACTTGCTTTTCGTTTTTGGGAGTTGGAAAATTTTGAACGCATGAGACTTTAGAAGGATCTGGTTTTACACCGTCCTCAGAAATGATATGTCCGAGGTAATTAATTTCTTTCCTCAAAAAATTGCATTTTGCAGGCTGTAACTTAAGATTATGCTTCCTGAGAGCATTAAAAACATCTATAAGCTTTTTATTATGGTCTAAAAGAGAATTTCCAAAAACAACTATATCGTCTAGATAAACAAAACATTTGATTCCTTGTAAACCTGTTAAAACACTATTCATCAGGCGTTGAAAACATGCCGGTGCACCTTTAAGGCCCATTGGTAACCTTTTGTATTGGTAGTGACCCTTAAAAGAAAATGCTGTACACGGTTTGCTTTCCTCGCTAAGAGGAATTTGGTGGAACCCATTAGCTAGATCTACAACTGAAAAATATTTTGATTGTCCCAAATGATCCAGAATGTCAATTATATTTGGCAGAGGATAAGCGTCCGATTCTGTAGATTCGTTAAGTTTTCTAAAATCTACTACTAATCTAAATCGTTTTTGGTTATTTCCTAGTGATTTTCTGGGAACTATAAGAATGGGAGAGTTAAATGGCGAATGGCTAGGCTCTATTATGTCATCGTCTAACATTTGCTGAATTTGCTTATTTATTTCGTTTTTCTGTTGTTCAGGAAGTCTATAGGGTTTTACAAAGATGGGTTTATTAGATTTAAGGGGAATAGAATGTTTGATGGCATCAGTACAAGTTAGTTTGTCTCCATCGAGATGAAATATGTCATTGAATGTTTTACAAATTTCTAGAATCGATTCTTTTTCCTCGGTGTTCATATGCGAAGTATCGATTAGTGACTCGATCCTTGCGATTCTTTCTCCATTGTTAGTATTTGTAATGTGAACAATATGATAGTCTTCTAGCTTATCGAAATCAAGATTTAAGTAATTAATTTGAACGTTCGACTCTGAGGAATTTATTATGCTAATAGTGCACATTCCGTCCTTAGGTTGGACGATACAATTGCCTATGTACACACCGGGTTTTATTTCTTTATTCAAACAAACTTTTGGTTCTTGAAAATTTACATAAATTCTTGCAAATAATTCAGTTCTAGGAGGAATGGTTATATTGTATGGACTCGTTAAGTCAAAAGAGAATTTATCTTTACCTACAGGAATGAATAACTTAGATAACTGATAATCGATGGAGACTCTAAACTTTGTTAAGAATTCTTTTCCTAATATACCATCTGTTAAAACTGAAAAACTGTTAGGAACTACGTGAAACTCGTGCTCAATAATAATGTCATTTAATTGTATTTTCGCATAACTGATGCCCATCGAAGTGATGCATTCATTTGTTATACCTTTAATTTTTATAGTTTTGTCAGTGTATACAATCGCATTGTCATCAAGACGACCAATTTTTATTACACTGATATCCGCTCCCGTATCTACTAGTAAATTAGCAAATCCGGTAGTGGTCAAAGAACAAGGAATTTTTACATACGACGAATTTGTAACGTCAGACATTTTGAAAATTTCTTTCGATATTTTTTTATTTTCTGCTATTTTTACAGAATCATTATTAGTGAAACATTTCTGAGCTTGAATGCTTGATTCATAATTGAATTTATTTATTTCGTTTGTAGATTGTGAGCGAAAATTATCGCTCGGACTTAGGTATGTTGGCACATCATGAAAATTTGAGCTAGATGTTGAATTAGAGCTTGAATTTGTGTGGAAAATGGGGCTTGATCTTGAATTAGAGCCGTCACACTGATTTTCATATGAATTTGAGTTTGAACTTAATGGATTAGAAATTAGCATTGAACTTTGACTAGACTGATTTATGGTCGTTTCTCTTAGGCCGTTTTTAAATTCTGGGCGCAAGAACCTTGGCCTCTGGATGTACTCGCGCCCTGTTCGTTTCCCTGCTGCTGGGATGATATAGAATCTGATTGATAATTTCGATTTCGATTTACGTTACCGTAGTTGGTACGTGCATTAATACTATAATTGTTATTGGAATTATTATATAAACGTTTCCGACATTCTTCAAGAGTATGTCCGAACTTCCTACAATATCGACACTGAGTTTGTCCTAAATTAATATTTCTCTCTACTTTTATCTGCTGATTTTGATTTGGTGTAGTATGTTTGGGATAAGAAGGGAAAGAAGGAGTTCGGTTTAGAAAACATTGATCTATAGTATGATTAGATTTACCACATTTACTACAATTCCTTTTATTAAAATGATTATTATTATTTGGGCGATTTTTGTGATTTAGTGTGGCATTTGGCGAATTCGACGATTTTATATTACGTTCCTCCTCACAAGCGGCTTCTACAGCATCTGTGAAACTTTGGAACCGACTAGCTTTTATTATTAATTGAACAGGTGGACGCAAACCATCCACAAATGCCTTAAGGGCTGATTTTTTATTTAAATTTTCTATGGTTGCTTTGGCAGCTATACCTTCGCTCGCTATACAAGCGTCGTTCAAATCTAGAGTTAAACGTTCAATTCTGTTTGCAAAATCTCTTATGGTCTCGTTAACAAATTGTCTAGAATTAAGGAGTTCTACTTGAATTTGAGCTATCGTCCTTCGCTCTAAGTACTCTTCTTGTAGTATAAGTTTCAACTGAGGCCAATCATCATAAACCTTATATTTTAATAAATTGTAGGCTTGACCTATTAGTTTAGCTTTCAATATATTTAAAAACATTTGTTGATTAGCCCGTGTTGTCGCAGTTTCCCAAACAACATCGCAACATGATAGAAATTTATGTAAGTTAGCTCTATTCCCATCGAATTCTGGGATCATTTTAAATGCAAAGTCTACAGAGAAAGCCATTATTGCGTTGTCGTTTTCTTCTTCAGTGTCTAAAAATTCGTCATTTACTAATTCTTCATCGGACATCAGATAATAATTTTCATAAAATTGACAACATTAAATTTTTCAGCATGGATAAACGATGGGAAAAAATGTTGCAGAAAAAAGTAATAACCTTGTTACACAATGTCCAAAAGAAAAAAAAAGTTTACCTTATGATTTTTTTCCCACGGGTCACTCTCGCACAATTCACCTACCGGCACTACGCACAGATCACTCACAGATCGTCCAGTAATTCCAATGAAAAGGGATGCAGACTGTAGGCTACCCTGATGAATCAGGATTATCAGGAACTTGAAGCGGAATCTCTGGATGCGGCTTTAAGATGCGGTAGTTCGGAAATAACTACTACTGGACAACTTTCTTCCAAGGTTGCACAAAACAATACAATTTCCAATGGATTTCAAAATTTTCTTCCTTCACTTTTAGCACTTAACTCATTAAATACGACGATAATTGGAGGTACTTTTACAATGTCCCAAAACTCGAACTTCAAAGTTTAACAAAGAACTTTTCTGAAAATATTCCGGCTTGGTTTAGACACAAAGTAACCCCACACCTGACACCATTTATGTTGTATTCTCGTGAGTTGGGCAAGTCAAACAAGATTGTCAGAAGAAAACCCTTTATTGGTTTAAATTGTACAATGTAAACCCGACAAGGAATGTGCGAAAAATGACCAAGATTGCTGCCAAGCTTTCTGTTTTATAGAACATGTAAATCATGTGATCGAAGCATCTAGAATTTTAAGTTAAGCCAATGAAATTATGACAACTTTACTAATACTGACCAATGAGACAAAAGCGCAAATGTTAGTGTTTCTATGAACTAGATATGAAAACAGAAAACTCAGCTAATTACGAAATAAAACCTTTTATGAAATATATTATGTAGAAATATAAAGAATGCTAAGAATGTGATTAATATGCGTTTCATTAATAGAACAATAGAAATAAAATAAGAACAATACCTCGAAGAGGGTGTAAAGTTAGGGCTTTACAACAGCTTTCAACTGCACTAATAACGGCTTCAGGTGTGTACATTGGGCCAGCTCCAACCTGTTTCTTAATCTGACGTTCTATTAGCGAATGTGCTGAGTCACCCTCATTTTGAGTGTGCCCTTTCATTAAATATTTATGCGTGATAGCCTTAATATTCGGGAAACGTTGTATAGTAAACATGTACATCGCTATCATCATTTCATTCTTTTGCTGACCTACGAAATTATCCGAGTAAAATATCAATTATATCTCGGTACCAGCTTTAGCATGGTTTTCTATATATTTATAGACACAAGTTTCCAAATCATTTACACCTCTGTTACCAGTAGCCTCGTCCCAAATATAACAATTGACTTTTTTGGATTGTAATTCGAATATCGTGAAATTAAACACATTCAGCTTAGATCAGATTAGAATTGGAGTGGCTTGTCCTATCCCACTGCGATCTTTGCAGATCTATTTTCAATTTTCAAAATTTTGTACTAATATTATTACCAATTGATATAAACTTTTATTTTTTATTTTCTTGTACTTTCAACAAACCTCATTTATTCAATAAAACTATTAGTTTATATAAAACATTGTAAATATCCTAAACAATAATTATTCCTTTATTTTTCACTGTGAAAATTAATAACACGCTTTCGCTTTATAATTACAGAGTCATACTGTAGGATTAAAGGTATTTTTATCGATATAACTGTGAACGATAGATAGAGATATTCCTATTATTAACAATACAACTATTCTTAAATTAGGAAAAGCAATGATTTCAGGAAATTGAACAATTCATGAACATATCGATATAGACATATATTCTTCTCATTCTAATATACAATACAAAAATTGATAAACTACCATCAATATAGCCCAGTCCTAGTATAAACATCATAATTTTATGATTATGATTCTATTTGGCTCTTTTTGAATTGCAATAACTACAATGAATATTGCAAAACAATATAAAATCAATAAAATACAATACTTCGAGTTTTTTTCAAATCAACATAATCAGATATGGTTTATTTGCGATAAAAAGACGATGACGTTGCAAAACAAAATATTGTGATGTTGCCAAGCTGTAGTTTTTTCCTTTACTTAACGAAAACTAGAAAAGTCAATCTGATGTTAGATTGAGAGTTCTTCTTTTTCATTGTTTCGTGCCTCGTAGGGCGTAAGTCAAAAATATTTATTAAAAAATAAAAGGCTTGTATGATAGGCTTGATTAATTTAATATAAATATTTATTCATGAAAAACTATGGAAAAGATACAGGAAACAGTAACCAATCATTCTATATTCGAATTAACATTCAATTATGTTACATAGAAGAGGGTTAAATGACGAACTGTAGGTCCTTATACCTTATTCTGTGCTCTATAGAACCATCTTCAAGAGCACTGTAAGGGTTTACGCTAAAAGGAATCAATCACCATGCAAATTCAAATATTGTTTCTTTAATACAATATCTATTATAATAAAAATAGAATGAAGAATAATATATCGACTTCGCTAGCTGGCCACGTGTAGGTGTGCTTTTAGACTTTTTATATATATCTGTGATAATCCACCAAAGCAAATTGAAATAATGAAATTTAGTCAACATTTCTTTATCAACAACTGGAATGACCTGCTCAAAGTCTCTGCTCCTTCTGCTAATAGTTTGAAGATTGCATGACAATTATGTTAAGTCACTACCTGCCTGATTTTATATTGTATTTCAAAGTTTTACTTCTGTTATTAATGTAAACAATAACTTGGGAATATACATTTTATTTCAAATAGGTAAACTAGTTGGTTATTACGATACAATCATTTAATCTAAACATTTATGTTCCTCTGAAATAATTCCACAATAATTTCAGAACTACTTAGGTACTTTCCTTTTTTGTGAGTAGGCCACTCAAAACAGTCCACCCTGTTATTTGGCAATCTTCATTGAATTGAAAAAAACAGGCCGTTTTTTGTTTTAATTTGTGTATTATAAAATAACTTTACCTAATCAATTTAATAATAGTTATTAGTCATTTTGAAAAGGTGGAAATAAAGCAAATTGAATAAAGATATACAAAAAATAAAACACAAGATTTCCACTACTCCACTACAAAATCATCACTATCTCTATCATCACTGTCAAAGTTAATAATAAGTGCCAAGTGGAGGCACATCCTGTCTATTGAATACTACTTCTCTATCCCACCAATCTTGTATAATTTTTTTTGTGTGCTCTACTGTCTTTGACCAAATATCAGGAGTCACTTTTTCTAAAGACTTTTTCCATGCACCTAATGCTTGTTCTGTTGAAGAACCATCAGTTCCCACATGATCTCTATAAATTTTTTTATCTATTCCTCAAATATGTTCAATTGGGTTGAACATACAGTGGTAAGGGAAGTCTAAGCACTTTGTGGCCATATTTTTCAGATAATATGTCAGCTTCATATACTGTTGGTGGTTTATTCCTACAAAAATGTATATATTTAAACAAAATAAGTTATCTCAGTATAACCATAATATATTGAATAATGTTCATATCAAGTTACAGTTTAACTAAATTTACTAATTGGGTTTTGAAAAAAGCATTTACAAAAGGAATATCATTTTGTATCAACCAGATCTGTATATCAGCCTTTTTGGTAGCTGTTGTTGGTACTTTATCGATCACTGTACTGTGATAACTTGCATTATCCATTACAATTGTGGCAGGTTCTTCCAAATTCACTAAAAGTTTTCAAGGCTATTTGTTCCTCTGAAAAAATATTGTGTTAGTTAATTGTGAATAAAATAAAACAGTGAATTCAATATACTCACTGTTTCCATAATTTTCTTATACAACATTTTGGAAAGCATTTTGATTAAAGTTTTCAATTTCAACAGTAGGTTTTATGCGTTGTCTCTTTTTAGGTGGGCTTTTAGGCTGTTCATCTCTAATATTCTTGGCGGCAATACGGTTAACAGTCGTAACGCTAAGTTGTAAAGCTTCTGCAACTCTACAATATAATAACTTCAATTTATGAAAGAATAATATATCAAGTTTAATTAACCTAACCTAAAATTAAAAATATTTAACCATTTACATTTAAATATGCGAGAATAATATTAATAATAATGAATACAAATAGCGAATACTATTACTTACGTCTCTTACAGTAAGCGGGCCCCCATTTCGGCATTCTCGTTCTTAATAGCTCAACAAAGATGTTACCATCTCTTGGCATTTACTGTTCGTGTTCAGCTGCTTCGGCATTTTATAACTACACACTGCAATATGCCTAAATAATTAGTATTGAAAATAACTGTTTTTTTAATCTTAAAGAAGCAATGAATTTAAAAGCACCAAAAAAACTTGTAAACATTATACTCGATTTGAAATTGGTTGATAGTAATAAATCATTTTTAGCAGCCGATTCCATAGGCGCACCTACCTGACGTGCCGGTTTGAACCCTATTTACTTATCCGAATAATTTAGTAATCATAATCAGTCCTAACAGGTAAAAATAATTATGCCGAGAATTCCGGGAACAATTACAATGTTACTTCAGGTTGTTACGAAAAAGGTAGGTAGGTAGGTAGGTACCTCTACTTATTGGTATAAAACTGTGAGTCATTTTAAGAGCGAACAAACCTAATGCGAGTATTCTAGGACACACATTTGGGTAATTTTTGAAAATGGAGAGTCTTTCAGGATTTATTCCAGTTAAGCGAGCTGCGAAATCAGCGCTAAGCATTAGTGAAAAGATTATTGTGCTTAATGTATTTAATGCACTTAGATATCAAAAAAGTGCAATAAGTATCGATTCTACAGTGGAACTTTGTTCAAAGATGACAGGTATTGGAAAAGCAACCATCTACAGGCTGATGCGGGAAGAAAAGACAGGAACCGTGACGCCACCAAAACCATCTCCAGGAAGGCGAACAATACCGATCGATGAGGACGAAAAGGCCATCATAAGACGAAAGGTGCATTCATTCTATTTCAATAAGGAGATCCCTACTTTGTATAGAGTTTTAGGGGCAGTAAAAGAAGACTTTCCTGCAATCAAGAGAGATAAACTATGGAAAGTTCTAAGAGAAATGAATTTTAGATGGGAAAACATAGTCGGAAGTCTCATTTGCTCGAAAAAGATGAAATAGTGTGTTGGAGACGTAATTATTTGAGAAAAATAAGACAATTTCGCAATGAAAACACAACAATTTTCTATTTGGACGAAGCATGGCTGAACGAAGGCTACACAGTTGGAAAAATATGGACAGACAAAAATGTGACTTCTCACCGGCAAGCATTTTTAGACGGTCTATCAACAGGAATAAATCCGCCCTCTGGAAAAGGATAACGATTAATTATAACTCACATCGGTAGTTCCAATGGCTTTTTAGAAGGTGGACTATTATCATTCCAATCAGTTCGTACAGGCGATTACCACGAGGATATGAATGCTGATGTTTTTGAGGAGTATTTCGAACAAATGATAGAGCTGATTCCACCTGGCTCCGTCATTGTGTTAGATAACGCTCCGTATCACTCCAGAAGATTGGAGAAGATGCCTACAACTGCTTGGCGAAAAGCAGAAATTATCGAGTGGCTTGTGGAGAAACAAATACAATTTGAGGACAATATGGTTAAAAAGGAGTTGCTATCAATTGTAAACACCCATAAACATCGGTTTCAAAAATATGTTGTTGACGAAATGGCCAAAAAACAAAATATAATAGTGCTTCGGCTCCCCCCCTACCATTGCGAATTAAATCCGATCGAACTGGTATGGGCTCATGTGAAAGGTTATGTGGCTAGAAAAAATACCACTTATAAAATGAGTGATGTTCAAAAACTCTTTGAAGAAGCGCTTCAAGAAGTCAACGCGGGGAAGTGGCAAAGATGTATAGAGCATGTAATAAAGAAGGAGGAAAAAATGTGGCAATTGGATAGTTTACTGGAGAAAACGGTCGAACCACTTATTATCAATTTAGGGGAAGAAGACAGTCCCTCAGATATTTCATTTTCTGATGATGATTAATTTAAAGCGAAGAAATGTAATGACTTACTATAAATTTTATAGAATTTCAAATAGAAACATTTTTCCAAATTTACTTGTTTATTGGTTGCTTTATTGTTATTAATATTATATTTATTCAAATACAAGGGTAACAAATTATGCCACACATCCGAATGTTCACTAAATTATATAATTATTGTGTTTAATATAAACTTAAACCCACCCGAAAGCACGTGCATGAGTGCAGAACATCACAGGTAGAATCCTACCGCTTATTGCTCGAGCCTCGGGTTAAGCTTTGTATTCGACGCCCGTATCAGATCTATAGGAATGGAAAGTTTAATAAATGCAAAAGGGTCTATACTTTCAATGTATATACTATTTAAAACTTGGCAATTTAGGTGGACCACTTTGTATACGTGTTTGACGGATTTTAATGATTTATTACTATCAACCAATTTCAAATCGAGTATAGACGATGATCGAATGTCAATAAACGTCAAGACATGCTGGGGAATTTTACCAGTTGATCTGACAACGTCTTGAAGTTTTGCCAACCCGTTATCTGTAAATTGCCCTGGCTGTTGAGGATAAGTTGTATTTACGGTTGGTAAATTAATATTTATTCTGATAAGCAGGAAAGTAACTAAAAATGACGTCATCGTCTTTTTATCGTAAATAAACCATACTTCCTGTTACTTAGTTTGATTTGTATGAAGTGGACTGTAATTTTTATTTATTTATTAACAATACTAAATTATAAAAGAGTGTAAAGATATTAAATATACATTCACAGGAATATTATTGTTCGAATTCTAATGCACAAGTGTTTTTTCCCCGTCTCACACACATGGCCTGACCCAAGTCGTTGGTAGAGATTCCAGTGGCCCAGATTGTAGTCGACCAGATGAATTTTCATTAAACATCCCGCCGCCGTTGGAATGACAAAGTCTTTCAAAGAAAAACACGACACTTATTGTTGACATGGCAGCAGGCAAAGTTTTTGAACTGCTCGAGTGGTAGTACCTGTTTGAGTTCGGACAGTTACAACTCGGACCTGTCCATCCTGACCTGGATACAATTCTTCTACTCGTCCCAGTTTCCATTTTAGAGGAGGAAGATCCT